>JAEHOF010000019.1:3645-207694 GCA_018257905.1 Gillenia trifoliata | reverse complement strand
ACCAACAATGAAGGAGGTAGCAATGGAACTAGAGGGTCTGAGAAGGAGGTAATGCATCCATGGGTTAATGACGAATCCAATTTAGAAGAAACTGAGTGCTTGCTTGGAGGAATATCAATGGAAACTATAAGCTATGAAGGTTGCGGAGATTCGAGTTCCGGGTGTGATACCATGAGGAACCACATTGCATTGCCGGTTAATGATGGGAGGTGATTGTGCCAGTGAACAAGTCTGTTTTATTGTGGGTGTTTGTGTGCTCTTTTTGCCTAATGTTCGATAGAGTACTTGTATCTATCCGTTAATTAATTTTAATTACCTTGTTTAGTTTGGAGTAAATGTAATTTTGTAGTGAATGGAAAAAAGTTGTTCTTAATGATTGTATCCCACGGAGTACTTTATTTTCCCCTTCTCAAACTACATTCATTGTTTTTTTATGCACACTTAACTTGTAAACAAATCATCAAAATTAAAATTTTATGTAATACCAGGATTACTCTTAAACGAGCACCAAGAATTAACTGATGAAAATTTAAGGTTATTTAGCTATAAATCAATAAAATCTTTACTAAATAGCCATATATCAATGGCTAATTTTTGTTTTGGTTTTGGACCTAATCAATGAGATATTTTTATTACAAACTTTTGCGTGGCGTTCCTCTTCCTTGGCATCACATCGATCCAAGTCTTCTTCCCGAGTCCTCATCTCTTGGGCTGCACTTCGTCTTTGTTTTTTTTTCCCTCTTTTTTCCCTAGAGTTCAGCCATCACCAATAACAATCCTATATAGTTCTACCAATTACTTATGAATTACACATGCACTTTGAAGGTTAGGTTTTCCTATTGCATATTCTACTAGTGATATTCTAGCTAGAACGTATATCTAACATGCAACCCGTCTGTGATATTCAGATCAAATATGAACATGCAAGACTCATTAAGTTTTGTGAAAACCTTTTGAAAAACCATGCAACCCTTAAGAGCGTGATATTCGCCTTAAGTGAACTTACAATTATCAATCACAAGAAGCCCTAGCCAATTTAAGGGTGATATTCCAACATAAATTGCATCCAATTACTTGTCTACACATCCTAATGGTGATCAAGCATTAAGATAAATAGATAGTTTAAACCGGTGATTGACAATTCAAAGTAGCATGCATAATATCATAAGCAATTGAAAAGAAACTATATATTCATGCTAAAGGCTCAAGGCATTACCCTAGAAAAAGAATTAGTTACGCATAATCATAATTGAAATCATAAAATAAATTGATAAAAGTTTAGAAAACACCATTGTAGAAAAGTTGAGCCGAGTTCTCTATAATTTTAATCTCCAAATTTCGTTCTCCCTCTAAACCCTAGAAAACTCAACTGTATATATTACTAGAAAAACCAAATCCTACTTAAAATGGGCTTTCCCAAAAATCAGGAAACAGAAATAAAAATAAATTAAATTACAGAATCCTTTCCTAACAAGGACTTGGACTGCTGCAGAAAATCCTTCTTTTGATGACCAAATCAGCTCCGAATTAGGCCCATAATATATCGTTGGAAAGCTAAAAACGTCCTCTACAACTCTATAGAAGAAACCGAAGCCCAAAAACGTCATTCTGGATCAGTTATCTGCCAAATAAGCCCAAAACGTGAATCTGCCCGAATTATGCAATCCATCTTCAATTATTCTTCACGATCAAACAGCATAGAATTAAGGCTCGAAACTTTGACATAATCTTCTTAGCTCCAAAACTCTACAATTTGTCCATTTAATGCGCAAAGCCGATTCAATCCATCCTATGATCAAAACATAAAAAGAAGTATCAAAATTCTCTAAAAAACAAACATAAAAGCTAAATAGGAATACCATAAAATATAATATAATATCGACTGATCACTTATACTATTCAATGTTGGCATATTATTCCAATGTGTTTTCTCCCTTTTCTCTTTTGCGTGTCCACTCTTGTAGTTCTTATACTATTTTTGTGGGGTTTTTTGATTGACTATCTGGACAAATTTAGTAAGAGAATAGCTGCATATAGGGAGTATTTAGATTGAAAGAGTGGGCATGTTCTAGATTGAAGGAGTGGACATATTCCGCAAGTGTTGAGATTGAAGCTTTCGGAGTAGGTTACAGTGCTTGCAAGCATTGAATGCTCACACCGATCTCACTATTAAAAGGAGGAAGGAGGGAGGAGAGAGGGGGGAAAGAGGGTGAGTCCCGAAGCTTTCATGGAATAACAAATGGACTGAGATGGGTCTGCAAGTGTTGGACCTATTCCAAAATATAAAATATGTGGGAAAGTGACTGACAGCTGTACAAGTAATGACATTAGTATGTAATTTTTATTTATTTTATGTGTCTTAGTGTTAGACCTGTCAAACGGGTCGTGTTTGTCGTGTTCATGTCATTTTCGTGTTAAACCTGATATTCTAACAGGTTGTGTCGTGGCACTCGAATTATCTTAACATGTTTAAGAATTCAAACCCCAACCCGACCCGTTTAAATTAAGAGCGGTTTTGATATAGACGCCTTGTGTTTTAATTTCTTATATTAAACATTTTTTCTACAATTTTTGTGATTAATTTAATTTAATTTTATTTTTTTAGGGATTTAATGTTTCACGTTACTTTTTTTTTTCACGTTACTTCTACAGTTTCGTTCTCCCTCCCCATATTCCAACAACTTATGCATTTAATATATGGATCTCTCATATTATAGCGATTTCAATTTTTTTATTGTTATTATAATATATATTTTAGTGAATTGAATAGAATGTTCAAGTATATAAATATAATAAGGTACGTTTGATTGTATGGTTGTTTGATTATATTGGTATGTTTGGTTACCTATAATAGGAGTACATTTCGTTTTATAGTACATTTAGATTTTTGGTACATTTGGTTTCGTGGTACATTTGAAATCTAAACATACCAATAGTCAGGTATGTTTAGTTTCAAATGTACCACAAGTTTGAATTATATTTTTTTTATTAGTGATCATCAAATTTTGATACCTTAATTAAGTTATCTCTTTATTTTTTTGTTGTTGATAATGATAAATTAGTTAGATTAATTAATTTTAATAACAAAAATTACGAAATTAAAATTTCTAGATTGTAGACAATTAGTTGTTAGCTAGCTTAAGTGAATATATATTAAATAAATATAAAAATGCTGAGGTGGCAATTGATCAACCATCTTAATCAAATATCAAATATGAAGAATGAAGAGATATTTAGTCTAAAATTGGTAGAAAATCGATAGAGAATTCTAATTTCCTATTAAATTAAAGAGAAAATAATAAAAAGAGTTAGAAAACTTTAAATCTTAATCAAAAGTATTCAAATAAGACAAAAAAATCAATTTTTTTACATTACCTCGCGCCAAGTCACGCGCTGGTCATTGGACGAAGCTCCACTCTCTCTCTCTCTCTCCTCTTTCACTCGGCCCCATCCCCTTCTCTCTCCTCTCTCTTTTTTTCACTTGTGCCCCACCCCCTTTCTTTCTCTCTCTCCTCTTTCACCCGTGTCCACCCACCTCTCTCTCTCTCTTCCCTCCTCTTTCACCCGACCCCACCCCTCTTTCTGTCTCTTTCTTTCTCTCACTTCTCTCTCTCCTCTCTTCTCTTTCACCATTCCCCACCCATTTCTCTCTATATTTAAAAATACAAAAAATTAAAAAAAAAAAATATATATATATAGGGTGATTATTTTAGAAATAATAATTGTTACAATAAATATTTTAAAAATAGTGATTATTTTTTTAGGGTTCTAAAGATGCAGAGTTATAAAGAGCTCACCAATCCTTACGACCACCTCGACAAGTTCATCTATGCAATTGAGGGCCAAGGGAATAACGACGCAACCAAGTGTAGTATATTTCCGACCACTCTCAGGGAGCAGCGAGGGATTGATTCAAACAACTCTAGCCGGGATCAATAACCTCGTTCTCCGAGCTCAGACAAGCTTTTCTTGACACCTACATGATCATCTTCAAAAAGCAGTACACCCCGACCGATCTAGCATTGGTAAAGCAGGGTCTCAACGAGTCGTTGAGAGATTACATCTCCCGCTTCAACAACCAGTATGCCAGGTGCAAGGGGTGCGACGAGTCTAAATTATAGCGGACAAAACCCAAAGAAATTTATTTTTGTCAAGATAATTAGGTGCATAATTAACTTGTGGCAAGTTGTTCAAGGAGAACTCGTAAAAAGGAGTTAAATTTCGGCCAACTGGGTAGTTCTGCACCAATTAATGGATTTCTGGGGTAAGTAAGCCTCTCTAATTACATTCCCAGAACGCTTGAGTAACATGCCTTGTGAATACATAGCTAGAGATCGACAAAGTGTGAAAGTTGTAATATGGTGATCCAGCACCAGCAGAAAGTGTAGTACTTCTTGTTATGCTGATAATTCGTGATTATTAATTTTGTGATAACTAATGACTGATTAGTACGATAATTAAGCTGCTCAATCAATTAACAAGTCTCTATCCATCAATAAAAGGACCAAATATCTCATTTCAAGTTTGAACATTTGGACACCAAATTAAAATTTAGAAGAAGAAGCCTCAATTGAGAGTATGATGAGCATACGAAAAATGCTTCTGATGCTGACTAAGAGTCAAGTGTTTATGCATGGACTGGGATTTAGTGATTGCTTTTTTTTATTCAAGGAAACCTCGACGTACAAGGGGGAACTGTGAATTATGATTTAACAAGTCGATACTTTTACATTTTGACTGGACAAAGGGACGAAATAAGCACGCATCTTGGATTAGAGGTGAAGGAAAATGCAAGGCAAAACTTTAAAACTTATTTTCCAAGAAAAACATAAATAAATTTTCTTTCTTCATAAGTTAATGCATATAGATAAAGGTCTCTCAGTTCCCCCTAGGACTCATAAATTTGAGTTTTGAGTAGTCACATGTTGTAGTGTTTTCTGAGAGCATCTTCGATGGAGTGATGTAAATTTAAGATGTAAAAACCACGTTTACATCTTATTTTACATTTTTTTTTTAGACTTGAATGTAAGTAGTTCAATGACAGAGTCCTGTTCTTTTAGTCATTTCGTGACCAATGATTCATTGTCACCTATTTTTGGATTTGATATTAAAGAGATTAAAATAGTAAAACACGTTCATTTATTCTCCACCATTAATATCAAATCCAAGAGTGAGTGACCATACATTTCTTTGTCACTTGCCACCTCATGACCAAGAGAGAATTTGTGTTCAATGGCATATATATTGTTTTTATGGGGGCCCTCGTTCATCCTTTTATGAGAGATCATCCACTACAATGGGCGGGATGATTGGCTCTGATACCACTTGTTGGGATCCAAGCCCAAGTACTTTAGCTCCTCTGGTTGCACCAATAATGTCACAAACTTCACTACCTAAGTCCATCAGGGTGACTAGTGGTTATTACGATTTTGTATTGGATTGTGATCTTTTTAATGACAGGGTTCTTAATTGGGAGTTTTAGATTTTGGCCCTTACAATTCATGATTCCTAGATAAAAACCCATCTATCTTTAAACGTCCAATAAAAACCCAAATTTAAAATGTGCAGCCACACTGAAACATTATTGACCTACTAATACAACTTATTTACACCTATGCCACCCATGCCACTAATACAATTGATTTTGTTCATGTAGGTACATTATTTTTTTTTAAATATATATATATATATATATATGTTACAAAAAAATAATTTTTCCTAAACATTGTATACACAACACCCATGTTTTATATATTGAATCAAATACAACCTTTTATTGACAAAAAAATAAAAATAAAAATCAAATGCAGTATTCCCCTTTGTAGGTGTATTATTACATATGTTATGCACATTTTGTTTTTTATTTATTTTACCAATGTTAGGTAAATTATTGTTCATGTAGGTAAATTATTATTTTTTGTAATATATATATATATATATATATATGTATGTATTGTCATTCAAATGTATTAATATTACATATGCTTATTTTACCATTTGTTAGGTGAATTATTGTTCATGTAGGTAAAATTTTTTTTTTTGTAATATATATATATATATTACAAAAAAATAATTTACCCTAAACATTGTATAGACAACACCCATATTTTATATATACAACCTTTTCTTGACAAAAAAAAAATCAAATGCAGTCTTTCCATTTGTAGGTGAATTATTTTTCATGTAGTATTACATATGTTATGCACGTTTTATTTTTTATTTATTTTACCATATGTTAGGTAAATTATTTTATTGTAATATAAAAAAAAAAATTTACCCTAAACATTGTATACACAACACCCATGTTTTATATATTGAATCAAATACAAACTTTTATTGACAAAAAAAATATCAAATGCAGTCTTCCCCTTTGTAGGTGAATTATTTTTCATGTATAACATATATTATGCACATTTTGTTTTTTTTATTTATTTTACCATATGTTAGATAAAATACGAATTACTTTTCCAAATTTATATAGAACTAGAAATACACTAATTTTGGGAGAAATACACTAAACGCTAGAAACCCAAAATCAGTGTCTTTTTGACACATCCCGACCCGGATGTACACGTGGACACCCAAAAGTCGAGTGTGCTGGCCGACACCACGTAGGGTGACGAAAGCCAATTTGAAAGAAATAAGAATATTTGAATGAATTAAGATCAAAGTGTACACAAATGTACGGGCGGAAGAATTTACACAACAGCAATCGTACAAAGTACTGGATACAGAGTATATACAATACCAAGGAATTTAAACCTTCGTCATACCACCGCCTCGAACGTAGACAGCTCCAGCCACTAAACCTGGAGGGGCGCAAAACAAAAGGGTGAGTGGGCCAATAATAGTCATTTTTGTAAAAACCTTTGTTTTCTGAAAATAGTAACCCCTCGCCGTCAAAATCAAGTAATTGGTTGGAAAACCGTTTCAGAAAACGAACTACAATAGTAGGTAGAAAAACAGGGTAAGTACGGAAATATACTTACCGTCCGAAACGGGCAGAAAGTCACCGTTCGGCATAAAAATACTTTAATCGAAGGTTCGTAAAATAAGGATCTACGGAACACCCGTAAACCAAATAAATGCCCCCGTGGCATCAGTGAAAATCGGTGATAACACCACAATATAAAACTATAAGATAAACGCTCATATACACAATCACGTGAAGCTGGCGCATAAGCGCATCACAACGAGTTCGAGTCGCCCATACGACCTAGAACAGGCTGGCACCTACTATGGATTCATAGTGAGCGTATCGGTGCGTGTGAACAATCACGTGAAAGTGGTCCTGGCCCCACAATCCAAGACTACAAGATAGACGCTCGTGGATGCCCTCTTGGAAGGCCTTGCCAACTCATAAGTTAACTCAACAAGTATGGACTTGTGTGGAGGGTGGCTACATACAAGTATAGCCAAATCAAGATGAGACGGGACGGACGGTCAGAGGCCGCAGCGGGACTACCATAGGAAAGCCCGCCCCCACTGGAATAAAAATCTTTAGTTGGATCGCTACCATGTGGGGGGGGCTCGATACAATACAAAACACCCGGAACAAGCATCATCATCTCATCTGGCTGACGATCGGGAGGACTCCAAGACACTCTAAATAAGACTCCGAAGGCTAATCCCCTACATAAAGACCATACCCTGAGAGGGAGACAAGAGGAATCGCAGGAGACTTTTAAAGTTTTTTTTCGTCTCCATTGTCCCTCAGGGGAGGTGAGGCGGGGCCCTGGATTGAGCCGCTCTTACATACCCGGGTGGAGAAACCTGCTTGTGTTCGAACTCGGCAAAATGACCCCGTAACTTCGGGAGAAGGGGTGCTCTCCTATCGTTTAGGTATAGCAAACACACAAGTTCATACAGATAAATTCTGTCATGAACAGGCTGGGTGTATAAGTAACAGTACGCTCGTGTACACAATCACGTGAAGCTGGCGCGTATGCGCATCACAACGAGTTCGAGTCGCCCAGGCGACCTAGAACAGGCTGGCACCTGTTATGGGTCCATAGCGAGCGTATAGGTGCGTGTGAACAATCACGTGAAGCTGGTCCTGGCCCCGGACGGTACACTAAACACCGTGTAAGCAACCTAGTTGAGCGTATGAAAACATACTACGGAATACTCTACATAAAACAAAGTGGAGTAATTTCCCTATAAGGGATGCCCTCAAACTAATCAATGTATATTTGGTATTCTCGGGGCTGTACCCGAAATACCAAGCATATAGCTAAAATACGTGAAATACCAAGAATACGCCACATGGGTACCAAGGTATAGAAATACCAACTTAATGGCAAACTAGGTGAACCCAAAATGCGGTAGGAATTTACCATATCCAAGGTTCACCCAAATACGGCTCAAGGCCGTCAGATAGGTATAAAACCCATAAACACAAATAGGTACAAGTAGGGAATTAAAATACTTAATTCCCTAAATTCCCTAAAATAGGACCGGTTCGATACTAGCAACACGCGTATAAATAATACGGAAATCACCAATTTAATGGTATAATTCACAAATGGAAATGTAGGCCCAAAGCCCACTAATTTCCATGGCCTACCGAAATACCGAGCAGAAACTAGTAAACCGAGTAATAAATTAATATAACAAGGTCTACCAATAGTACGATATAAATATCCATTTAAAACCACAATATAATGTAGGCATAGTCAAATATATTTTCCCAAACATAAAACACATTTAATTAATATAGGGAAAGGGCCCACTCACAGATACCGAAGCCGGGAAGTCCAAACGTACGTCCTCCGAGCGCCAAGGGTCGCCAAACCTATTTTGGAACACCCAAGATTAATAATGTAATTGAAAATACGAAGAAAACGGCGTTCGGAAACCCGAAAACGGAGTTTCGGGGTCGGAAACCCCAAAACCGCCGCCGTGGGCCGCCGTGTGCCATCGCACACGCCGCCACACGCTGCCATTTGGTCTCACCTATATGAGATATCACCGGTACGATGATTAACCTCATAAAGGTAACGGATTAACTAATTAAATAAACCTATCCCTTGTTTTCTCAATTTGGAGGTCCAAAACACCTTAAAAATTAACATGCATACTACCCCGAGGTAGTACACGTCGTCACGAGTCGACCCGTGAAAACAGAATCAAATTTGGACCTCCCACGCGCCCTCACGCGCGGCTCAAACGCGCCAAGCCGCGGCTCCACGCGCGGCTCCAACGGCTGTCTCACGCGCGCTCACGCGCGGCTCAGCCGAGCCGGTTAGCGCCGGTCTGAACCGGTTCGCTGACGTCAGCAAGGCCGGTCCGACCCGATTTGCTGACGTCAGCGCCGGTCGTCTTCAACCTCACTCTGGTCGCCGGCGCCGCCGCCGGTCGCCGTCGCCGGAATCTGGGTTTCTTTGGCCGAAAAACTTCAAATGCTTGTAACTCACTCATTTCTCAACCAAATTCAACGATTCAAAAGGCAAAATGAAGCTGGAGTCAAGGGGAGTTTGATTTTACCAGTTTGGGGCCCAAACTCGGTCGGAGTTGGCCGGAAATTGGAGAAAAGGCCTCGGCTGGAATTTGGCCGATTCCCAGAACTTCGAATCTCGATCGATCTCGGCCAAGCAAGGTTCAATCGAGGTTGCAGGGACCTCGATGAGATGTTTGGTGGCCAAATCAGGGACCATTGAGGTTGAAATCGACGAGAAATTCGTCGGAAAAATCTGGGGACACCCACCGGATTCTGGGCATTCAGGGTTTCACTGGTTTCATGGGTTTGCTGAGTCCAGGCCCAAGTAATTGTGGTCGATGAAGATGGTGGTGAGGTCTGTGAACTCACCTGGCCAAAGATTGGCTCAGTGAGAGGGAGGAGGCACGGGGTGCCTTGAGAGGTTTGGAGCTTTTGGTGTTTTTGTTTGTTGTGCAGACAGAGAGCACGGGAGAGAGTGAGGGACTGAGAGTCAATAGACAAGGACAAGGCCACATGGGCTAACAGGGATTTGGGCCCCAGCCCAACAACCCAAATCTGTCCAAAAATAAAATACGGGAAATGTCGAAAATCAACGCCCGTAAAATATTCGTTCGGAGTCCGAACGACGTACGGCTCGCGTCTACGCGTTCGTATCGACGAACACGTCAAGAAAATACAATTGGAAACGTCGTACGAGTTACGACGTAAAAGTCAACCGAAAAGTCAACCAAGGGCAAAATCGTCATTTTGCACCTCCGGGAATAAAATAATATTATTCCCGGGACGGGATGTAACACTTTTCATATTTCCAATTTGGTAAGAAAATGAAAAAAATAAATTAGAAATGCCTAATTTTATGCAAAATTTGAAAAGAATAACCAAAACATGATAATGCATTGAATACGAATTACATATATCTGATCTTTTAATTTTTTTATTGTTTAAATTGAGATAATAAGCATTAATATTCAAGATTTATTGTAATCGTTGAAATTAATGATATTGTTCAATTAAAAAAATAATAATAATTCGTATAGTTTCCTCAAGACATTAATATGCAATGAATTTATAACGTTAATGTTTTTAAAAAAAAATTTTAAAATTTTTACAAAATCATTAACTCTCTCTAACAATCTGCATAGAATTAATTGTGTACAACAAACATGCAAAAAGGGTATATTAGGCATCCGAAAAATGTAAAAAGTGTAAAGTAACGTATAATTAATGAATTTGCTTATGTGGATCCTAGTCATTGGGTTATTTTCAAGTAAAAAAATTATGTCGGGTTTTATATGGAGAAAAATGAATTTGAGGGGCTAAAGTCATATTTTCATTTCTTTTTCTAGCTCTTCAGTAAGTTAATATCTGCACTGCACTCCACAGGGGCATACAGATATTCGCTTGCGAAACTCAAAAACTGAGAGAGGATTCACAGGCTGGTCCGATGAAAGAGAGATGGCAGATGAGGAGCTTCCTTTGACATTCTCTGAAACAAGTACGGTCATAAATTTCTCAACGAAAACTAACAAGTTTCCTAAGAACTCATGAGTTATAACATAGCTCTCGACTCGTTCCTGGCTGCAGGATGAAGATACTACTGTAGGTGGTTGCAGCAGGGATTTAAACCATTTGGAGTTATCGTTAGCAATTTTTACTATGACCAATTGCTTCACAAAAACGAAGAGTTGATCAGACAAGAAAAACTAAAAGGTGGAAAACTACATTTGTAAAGCCGTCTAAAGCTGTATTGTAACTGGATAATCCACTCTCGACAGAGTTATGCTGTCACAATGAGCTACTCACAACTAGGCAGCGGACTCATCATAATCTTGATTTCCACGTGTGTCAAATTTTGGAGATCTTTCAATCAAGTGAAGACAGCAACTACTAGACTAAAGACTAATTAAAAGTGACCGAGTTTGAATTCTTCAAAACAAATGAAACACGATAATAAAACCCGTCACAGATTACACTGGCTCATCAGCAGAAAATTATTTTGGTTGATCAGCTGGTATGTATCAACTAGCATAATTGATTTCCAATCTTTTATTCCAACTTTATCACTAATTAATCTTTTACCTTCAATGAAGCCAGAGTTTAGAAGTTTGCATTCTCATTCAACATATATACTTCCAATCTAGTGACTATTTCAATCCGATACACCAAATGAAACCCTAACACTACTAGTAGTAACGATTGCAACAGCTCTGACAGGTAACTGACTAAGTACGAGTTTGGGGCTGCTGAAATTATTTAAAAAGCAGTTTAATAAAAAATCTGGTGTATTAGATGTCTTTGGTAAATGAATGAAAACCTGTTTTTTTTCAAAATCACATGTCACTCACAGCAGAAATCAAGCAAAAAGCAAAAGAAAAGCAGGTAGTAGATGCTTCTAAAAACCGGCTTTTTCTCAAAACACACGGGTGAACAGTAAAGTATAAAGAAAATTTTAAAATGGCAATAATACCCTGGATTTTTAATAAAAATTACAGCTAGTATCCTCGATTCCCATTCCCCCTTTCTGCTTGTCGTCCTTCAAAACGAAGGCTGGAGACCTTCAATTACCTGGATAAATCAACAATAAGCCATAATTCCTTCAATTAGAGGATGCTCTGCTCGTTTTCTGCTGAGTTTTCTTTAAATTTTGAGCTTACAGTGCTCACATGGGAACATAGAGAGAGATTGAAGGTTTTATAGAAAGGAAGAACAAGGAAAATGAAATTTGAGCTTTGTGTGGGAGAGAGAAGGTGAGTGAGACTGCATGCGACAAATCCATCAAGTTTCTGACTTCAAATGGCGTCGTTGTGGTCTGGTTCGTCTGGGTTACGGAGATTGCACATTAGAGCTCCTGTCTAGCCAGAATTTGGAGCTGTAGAAATTGAAAATATATTGAAATGGATGTGGGGAAACGGGATGAGAGATAGAGAGATTGGGTGGTTAGGATTGTGCCATGGGCAGGGAGGTAGCGGCGGCGGAAGGGTGTTCTGCAAAACCCAGACCTTTTATCTCTCATCTTTATTGTTTATCTTACGTTTATTTATTTTTTTGGCGAATAGAGGGGTCAAAAGACCTGGAAGAATAGAAAATAACTAACAGTTTATGTTTTTCTTTTCTGTTTATTATCAACATTTTTTGTTTTTGGTATTTTGATTAATTAATTTCAATATGAAAATTAAACTATTTGATGGTCATTTCTTTTAGTTAAGTTAAGACGGAGAAGATAAACTTTGGAAAAGAAAACGGAGAAGATAAGATATTTAAAAAAAAACAAAAGATAAATTATCATTCAACGTCATACCATTTTTAGTCATTTAACATAGTAACAGCAGTTTGACATAAAAATTTACCAAACACTTACACACTGTTTTCATTGTTAAAATCACTTTTACAATAAGAGTTTACTAAACATTCAACTGTTTTATTTTACAGCTATTTATTCTTACAACACAACAAAAACAGTTTTTTTAAAAAACATAACAATACCAAACTAATCCTAAAAAAAATTTCAGAGTCAAGTCCTTATGCATAGACAGTGATTTAAGTGAATGTTTTTATATTTTGACCTGGATAAAACAAAAAGAAACTTGTATCAGTAGGCCCTTTAAGACTCATAAATCTAGTTGTGAATAGGCACTGGTTATACTTGTTCACCAATCAATTCCTGAGTGAGCCCCTTTTTTACTCCGAAGACTTGACTTTGTGATTGCCATCGTGCTCCCCCGAGCCACCGGTTTAAAGTAATGGTTGGCTCTTTCAACCACCCTAACAATGAAGGAAGTTGCAATGGAACTGGACGGGCTGAGAAGGATGATCATGCATCCATGGGTCGATGATGAATCCATTTCAGAAGAGACTGAGCACTTGCATGGTGGAATATCAATGAAACTATTAGTTTTGATTCTTATGAAGGAGGTGCCGATTCAAAATTAAAATTTTATGTAACATCAGGGTTACTCTTGAACGAGCACCAAGAGTTAACTGGTGAAAATTTAAAGTTATTTAGTTATAAATCAATAAAATCTTTACTAAATAGCCATATATCAATGGCTAATTTTTGTTTTGGACCTAATCAATGAGATATTTTTATTACAAACTTCTGCGTGGCGTGGCGTTCCTCTTCCTCGGTATCACATCGATCCAAGTCTTCTTCCCAAGTCCTCATCTCTTGGGCTGCACTTCGTCTTTGTTTTTTTATTCCCTCTTTTGTCGTTTTTCCAAGTTCTTATTCAGATTGAAGCTTTAGATTGAATGGGCATGTTCAGATTGAAGGAGTGGGCATATTCTGCGAGTGTTGAGATTGAAGTTTTCATGGAATAACAAATGGACTGAGATGGGTCTCCAAGTGTTGGAATTAAAGCTTTGACGCTAACAAGAAAACATTGACTAATTTGATTACAATAAAATAGAAACTGCAACGCATAGTATAAAAATCATACTAAATTCGAGTATTAAATGTGACTAATTAATTTGATAATAATAAAATAGAAATTGCAACGCAAAATCCGAATTCATAGAATTGCATAACTGAAACTGCGGGTTAATTACACTAACACACTCTGAGATTTTTTGAATTTTCACAAAACTCCCTCAAGTTTGAAACATTACACTAACATCCCTTGAGATTTAAATTCACTTTCACAAATACCACTTTGGGTGAAAATATGTTTATAAAAGGACAAATTTACCCTTATAATTAATTACTTAACAAAATAAAAAAATTTTATAAAAAAAAAAAAGAAGAAAAGAAAATCAAATTAAAAATCACATTAAACATTAAATTAAAAATTGATAGAATCCCTCCATCATTTTTAAATGCGTTTTATTGACCTTCAACTGCACAAACAAATGTTCGATCTATTTTCAATTATATGAATTCTTCTGAGAGAACAAATAAGATATTGTCCAATAGCTTTAAGTTGTACTGAGAGATTAAACAGACTAGAAGAAGACGAAAAAGAATCAATTTTATTCACAAAATTGAAGAGCACCGCCAGTTCTCCGCTACCGCCTCTGTCCGTGTTTTGCAATGCCATTAACGACATCGCCATCTCTTTCGTTTTGAAATTTTCTCATTGACATCACCATCTTTTTCGCTCTATTGATCTTAATTTTGTACTTTCTATTAAATATTCTTGTCAACGTTGTCATCTCTTTTGTTCAAAGTTTTGGGATTGTTCAACCAAAATGACGATCGAGAGGGGGTTGCTAGAAAGGAGGGGAAAGGGTTTGTTGGTCTAGTGCATGACAATGGCAGTAGTGAAAAAACGAACAGAAATTCGGTGTTTGATTCCAATGGAAACCAAATTACAAGAAAAAAGAAGATCGAGGATTAGAAGATGTGGGATTTATCATTCTTTTTGTTATTTAATGTTTAATATAATTTTTAATTTGATTTAATTTTTCTTATTTATTTATAATTTTCTTTTATTTTGTTAAGTAACTTAGTTGTAATAGTAAATTTGTCATTTTATAGACAGATTTTCACCTAAAGGGGTATTTGTGAAAATGAATTAAAACCTTAAGGGGTATTAGTGTAATGTTTCAAATCTAAAGGGGTTTTGTGAAAACTTAAAATACCTCAGGGAGTGTTAATGTAATTAAACCTTTTGGTTGATCATATATTGAAATAAGGAAATACATAAATAAGAACACGAGAGATAAAATCTAAAGCAAATCAGACCAATTCATAAGAGCTAAAAAATTATCACAAACTGATGCAAGAAACAGTGAATCTTAAGAACATCAAAGGCATGTCCCCAACATCAGGAAAACCAAAATCAATTTTTTGTTATAACCTGTTTACACCGAAAAATATTTTTTGGGCTAGAATGGAGTTATGGGCAAATGAGCTGAACATAAGAAGAAAGGCCCAACCCATTTCAGTAAATAATGAAGGATAAAAGGCTGGGTCTAGCCCCACTAGAGCATTAAATGCAAAGATCTCTGCAATATGGGGAACAAATCAGATCTTCAGAGAACAGCTAAAGTCTCCAAGTGACGGCTGGTGAAGCGAAGTGACAGCGATCACGTGATGCACCCATTGGTCTATATGAACTTGAGCCTAAAAAGGGGAAAGGCCCAACCCAGGCCAATAGACGAAAAGGGAGTAAGTCTGAATAGTCCTCCACTGACTATAATTAATGCAAAGCACTGGGCAATTTGGAGGGAACCAGACTATGAATAAAGAACATTTTCTCAGTGGGAGTAGGCTGATCAGAGATGTTACTTGTGCCTTACGGATTAAGCCTTTCCTCACTAAGTCCTCAAAGGCAGAGAGAAGTGACGACTATGACGTGGGCTCCCTGCTGGTCTATATAAACAAGGAGAGGATTCGAAGACAAAGACACTCAACCAAATCAAAAACAGAACTCACACGTTTAGAAAGAAACCTCTGAGGAAACCCCTCAAAGCCTTTCCCAGATACAGACTTCGTCTCTATCTGCTGCTTTCTCATTCGCACTACTTGTGTAGCCAGCGACTTCGAGAAGCCAAAGACCAGCAACCTAGGATCATATATCCTAACTCCCCCGAGGAGTAGTGAATTTAGCTCTGCTATCCAGCCAAATCGGCGATAGTATCGATTGAGAATCTTAGGCCAGAGAGTCTTTAATCATTTCCTTTAAGGAACTAGCCTTAAAACCATCCCGATAAAATAGGAAACCATCCCGATAGAACAGGAAACCATCCCGATGGAACAAAACCTAATCCGATGGACGTTTGTTCAGTCTGTGACAAACTTAAAATGTAATAACATTGATCTTTTTACTTAAAGTCTTTCATTATCAGCTCTTACTTACTGTTCTTTACTTACAAGTTTTTACTTTCAAGCACTTCAATTACAGTCTTTACATTCCGTCTTTAATTATCGTCTTTACCTTTGTGTATGCGCGAGCGTGGGGCATTTTGGCTATAACCAGTTTATAACAAAATCCTATCTCAAGCGATCTCTGGTATAAACATCGAGAGAGAATAAAGTCCTTAACAAGCAAGGCAATAAAAAGAACCTAACTGCACTTATCTAACTAAGTCGCCCAATCCGATGAACGGAAGTTATATTACTTGTGGCGCAAGTACTTAATACATATTACATCTTTCTATTGGCAGAAGCCAATAGTGGCATGCTTGACAACAACCATATAACAGAAGGTCTCACGAGCATCCCTCCGAAGGGATAGGAGTGAAGCCTGTTGGAGCAAACGCCAATAGAAAGGCTCAGACCAGTAGACGGGCCGACCCGTGTGCTCCTGGCCTGCTCCCTGCGAATGGCCCGCAAACATAACCCAAGTCATATGCATAATTCTAACTATTCTAACACCGGAAAATTGAAGTATACGAACACCAACAATTATCTCCATCATCATCAAAACCAAAAATAAAATTCAAAGCATAAAGAGACAACTCAATAAGGGCAAGCAGACATGTGAAAATACAGAGGGGAACTATACTTGTTCTTGCCGCAAGGGGTACCATGGCGATGGTAGAAAAGACACAGAAGTTTGCACCCCTGATCCAACCTTTCTTATTGTAGGTAAGTACACAACTATGCTAGAAGTAAATTACAGATGCTTTTCTACGTTAAAGATGTGATCAGAAAAATGCTAGAAGTAAATACAACCAAGAGCTAGCAAGGATACGAGACCTACGTGGATTCCTACATTACCGACATATTTAAGCTCCAACCATCCTGGTCATCACCAATAGATTGTGAGAATCAACTGAAGTAACTTACATATTGCTATTTGGACTACACTAATTACTGGCCATTTTTCTGATAACATCTCTAATTTATAGAGAAGCAGTAAATCACTTCTGGGCACATTAATATATGTTCATAGTACTAACCAACAATAATCGGAACAAAAAAAAAATCGGATCAGGGGTGCAACCTTCTCGTCCTTTCAAGTGTCAACCATCACTGTGGTAGCTCTTACGCAAGAACAAGTATTTTGGATATATAAATTAACCACATCCAATAGGAGAAGGACACGTGGACAATATGTTCAATATGACAATTTTACCTTTGACTTCATGAATAGACCACAAAATTACCTAAAAAGAATAAAACGTAGTATGCCCTAGGGTAATTGGCTTTTATGCCACTAACATACCATGAACTCTCCGGGCTACCCATAGTACGTCCTGCCATCGGGCAATGGTGGCCGAGCACCGACTCTCTGGAGTCTCCCCTTGAGTGTCCAGCGCATATGCACTCTTACCAACATGGATCTTCAGAACTACTAGCTGGCAGAACTGCGGAGACTAGCCTGCATCATCAAAGACTGCTTAGTATGCTCTGCACCCTCCCCTCCAGCTAGCTACCTGCTAGGATTTTATCACGCCCTGGACCTAGAGTAGGTAGAAAACACCGAATCCGAAACACGAATTCAATAAATAAAAAAGAATTGAAACGGGGTTGAAAAATAGTTTATTTAAAAACAATGCGGAAGCATAAATACTTTGGTAGACCAAAAATAAATTGAAAATTGTTTTATTTAATATGAGAGTCAAATATAAAATAAATAAGAGTTTCCCAAAATATAAATATAATTTATTGCCATCACTGCCATGTCATCTCGCGGACTCTCTCCTCTGTATCACCTGCATAGAAAAATATGCATTGGTAAGGGCCGCCCGTTTTATTTTCAAACAAATATATACCATATAACATTTGAGATAAAACCTCAAACTATGAGCATGCTCAATCGATTAGTTAAAACTAGTGGCATGCGATTACCTGAACGTCACTATATATCAACACTGCCTGATGACCAAATAAAATATAGTAACTACCCAGGCCATAAAGCGGCGGGGTACACACAAGGGATATTGCATGCATGCCAAATATCCAATTCAAACAACAACCGGTCATCACCACAGACAATACGTGTGACACATCTGGCAAAACCCGAAACCACATTCAAATACAATTTCTTAATCATGGCCAAAATCAATTTAAATCCAAGGTCAAGTAGTGAACAACACACTTTTAGAAAATAAACCAATCCGTACCAAATCATGTCAAAAACATTTATAAAATATTTGTACGGGAAACCAATGAGGCAAGTGAAATGACCACCTACCTCGATTCCAAACTTAGCTCGTACTCTCACCGTAGTCCATAAACTAATAATCACCACTTGAATTCATGCACATCTCAAGAATTCCTAATTCCAAAAATAAACAATAATTATATTTCTGTCCAAAGGTTTTCTACATGCTTCATAAATCCAAACACATAAAATCCAAACTTAGATCAATCTAATCCTTGACTAAAGACATATATTGGATTCACCAATTATCTCAATACTCCAACTATATTAAAATACAAATATCATTCTCACCTATTTGAACTGATCGTAGTTCCCAGCAATAAAATCATTTCAACTCTTTACCTTAATTCTCTTAATTGATCTCGCCATAATCCGCCAAGAACACACTCGAAATTAAACATTTAAGCCTAATTAGTAAGAATCCCCAAATGAAATCAAATTCTAAAACCTGTACAATTGTCCTAAAAAATTACCTTAGATTGTTGGATTCGACTCCTTGATCAATGAGATGAAAACTGTACTCTAATCCGACTTATAGAACTCAAGTTATGATAATATAGTGAAGATGGAAAGTTAGAGTTTCCCTCTGTTTATTTTTCATTCTTTTTCTTCGGGTCTGAAGATTTAGGAAAACAAAGGTGTTTTCATATTTGAGACATCACGTGCTCCCCTCTCCATTCCTTTTATTTTATGTTTCTTTTTCCTTTGTGGTCTAATCAAAATTCTCCATGTGTGACCACATGTCAACAAGGAGTCTTTCTTGCCACCTACCTGATCGCCATGTGGCCAGCTTAACCATACGTTAGCTGCCACATGTCACCCTTTTATTCGTCTAACGCCAAAATTCATTGTAATCTATTTGAACTATGAAAATTATTTTCAACGATACTATGAACTCGTAATCACCCCTATTTTCTTCCTAATTGCTTCCAAATCGCCAAATAATCTCAAGAAAAATAAACTTATTTTTTTGAGTATCTTAATCTTTCAAAATAATAACTAATCTCCAAAATATGAACTAATTACTTTTGAAACACTTAAAATTTCCGGAGTTTCACATTGACCTGAATTTCAACAGTAATTTAATATAATACCTAAATATTATGTGTGGTGCATCCTTGATGTTCTGGTGTGCTGGTATGGTTGATTTCATCAGAATTAAGAGAGTAACTAGCTTGATTATTACTAAATCTGGCTTATTGTCTAGACGTGGTATGATGAAGAAGATTCTAGAACTGGGTTGAGCTGCATTTGAGTTTAATCTCTGCAGCTAGGTGACAAACTAGTTTTCATCTATTTTCCATATCTAATTGACACCTCTGAATGGGACGAGTATTAAGCTAAAGTCTATCTGCTTGCAATATATATATTTTATTCCTATTTCTTTTACTTAGTAAGTTTCTAGCCGACCTTTCCTCCCATATATATGTACAGCCTCTTATTTTCTTCTTCGGTTTTGTCATCAAAAAGTCATTTCTGGGGTTCACTTTTATCTCAGGTTTAGCAATTCTTTGTCTAGTTTTTTCATTCTAGTTATTTATGTCATGTTCATGTACTATTAAATTAGTTGGTTGTTAATGTTTCTTCTAAAACTACAAGGGGGCTGTTGGCATTGTTTCTGTATGTATTTGAGTTTGTCCACACTACTACTGACTTGGGTTTACATATATATATATAAATATATATATATATATATATATGCTATGTTTAACCTATTTTTATTAGTCCTTATTAATTACTATATATTTATGCAGTTGTTTCAATTTTAATCAATAATCATATTTAAGTTTTCCTATTATTTATTTTCCATTTTTCATTTTAAGAGCCAAAGCAGCTGGGTAGTAGGTGCTCAGTTTATATTTTTTAATCTACATTTTGTTTTAAAGGAAACATGTGACGACCCGTCCCTAAGTTTATTGTATTTTATTTTCCCGAAGTTGTAAATTGACGAAATTGCCCTTGGTTGGCTATGTGGAAGTCCTACGTGGATGTTTGAGTTCTTTATTCAATTTTGACTTCTCACTTACCGTATTCTCGTAGTATTCGTCATTACGAGCGCGTGAGCGTGAACGGGACGAAAATTCGACTTGTAACGGAGACGTTACATACGTTTAAATATTTGTTTCCTGTTATGGAATTATAATGGTACGTGTACCATACGGGATCTAGTTACCCGGTTTATTTTGGGAAAAATCTCTCTTCTTTTCCCCCTTCTCTCTTTTTCCCCCTCACTCTCTTTCTTTTCTGCCATTTTCTTCTCCCCGTTGAAAATAGCACAGTCAAACAGAGACCTTGCCAATTCTTTCGAACTGAGCCAAACAAATACCACCATCTTGTTCGTTGTAACTCACTGAGTTCAACGGTGCAAGCCGATTGCCCAAACTCCCCACAGTTTAACGGGAATCGGACACGAAAGAACCGGACCTTTCCGGCGAGTTTCTCGAAAATCCCGACCAAGGTGAGGTTCCTAACCACCACCATTAGATTCCTTTCATTGAGTAGGTGAATTTCCATACTAAATTTGTGCTATTTGGTTGAGTTTTGAAGGAGATCGGACCTCGGGTTGTATACCGTGGCTTTTCGGCTAATTTCCGGCCGTTTCCGACAAATTTTTGGACTCCAAATAGGTAAAATCGTGTTCTCCTTCTCTCTAACTTCATTTTGATATGTGGATCGTGAAAAATGGTTGAGAATTGAAGAAGTTAGGAAGTTTAGAAAATTTTCCAAGTTTTCGCGCGAGTTTTGGCCGGCAGTGATGGCGGCGGCGCCAGTCGCCGGAAAAAGTTGCAGCGGCGATCAGTCGGACCAGCCGGTGACGTCAGCAGCGGTCCAGACCGGAGAATATTATGGGAATATTCCTTCTAACGCCGTTAGGAATATTCTGTCAGATCTAACGGAGATGCTGGAATATTTCGTTAGATCTAACCGCGTCAATTGACGCCTTTAGTTGACCGGCTCAGGTTTGACCGCACGTGAAGGCGCGTGGAGCCACTTTTTCGACTTCCGTCACTTCCAGGCGACTCGTGACGGCGCATACTACCTCTGGGCAGTATGTATGGTATTTTTCGGAGTGTTTCGGACTTCCGTTTGGAGCGAAACAAGATTATGTGTTAAGTATTAATTTAATTAGTAACCTTTATGAGTTTAATCATTACCATAATGATACCTCATATAGGTAAGGCTTACCACGAGGAGTACATAGGTCAGATACGGCGAGGCGACTGCGACCCAACTATGTATCTGTGAGTGGGCTTTGTTTTGAATAACGAATATTATTTATATGCTTTCCCACTATGTTTTTATAATTGATTTTCTCCATCATGCCATGATTTTACTTATGATTTAAGTATAAAGAAATATTATTATGTTGAGGTTTGTGAAACTGCAATGGCATGATTATGTATATTTGTATCTGCTCATCATACATGCATTCACCGGTGTCTAGTACTCCTCCGGGCCAGGACCAGCCTTCACGTGCATGTTCACACCGCACCGTATGCTCACATTGGATCCATTGTAGGTGCCAGCCTGTACTAGTCTGCATTAGGTAGCTAGAACTCGTATGTGATGCGCTTAGCGCCAGCTTCACGTGATCGTAGTACAGAGCATATATTATTTTACACCCAACCTGTTCCATGTAGCTACTTTCTACATGGGCTTGTGTGTCTGCATACGTTGATGAGCATATTATATATGTTGTTGGGCATACTTTATGTTGAGATATTGATATTTACTCATACTTTTGGCATGGTTGCCTTTATACAGTTTTATTGATGAGTATACAATGTAATTGTTGAGGTGTTGGTATTACTCATATTTTGGCAGCGGTGCCTTACTAATGTTTTGACGTTAAATATTATATGTTATTCAAGATAAAGGTATTTATCTATATTTTTTAGAAAGTTCCATACTATACGTAGTATGCATTTGGGAAAAACTATACTTGCATTTTCAAAGAGAGGTTACTATGTTCGGAAAAACAAAGGTTTTTCTAAATGTTTATTTTTGCCCACTCACATTTTCTGTTTTGTGCCTCTCCAGGTTTTAGAGGGTTGATCCGATGGCAAGTGAAGTTATCACTGATGGTTCTGACACCTTCTACAGCTATTGTACAAAAGTATGTTCCTAATAGTTGTATTCTGTCTATCCTTTGCTTAGCTGTGCTCTGAGATTGATTATTGTTTATTGGGCCCTGCACTTCACACGCTATTTTGAAATAAGTTTTAAAATAGACTTTAGTTTTAATTTATTTGTACTTTTACACAACACTTACACTTTGGCTTTCGTCATCCCTTCTAGGATGTCAGCCAACATATCTCGATCCGATATTGACACGTGGATATCCGGGTCGGGGTGTGTCAAAACATGTATATATAAACATATGATAAATCTACAAATTGATTATTTGATCACGGATCTTGGTGCTTGGGAAAATAATTAACAAACAGCTTTTATGTCTTTCAATTGCATACCTTATATAAGCAAAGGGTTTGAAGTGTCTTTTTGATTATAACTCTTTAGCTTAGAAGCTATACTATCAAAACGTATGATTTCATTATAAGGAGCCAAAGTTATGTTGTTCTTTAGTTATAAAGTTTGTCAGATATAATATCAGATATGTATATACCCTTGCAGAACTCCATATCTTTTATACATGTAGTTCTCATATTTAATTTACAAATCGATTTGTTTACACTGAAAAATATCCATTGGGCCATAACTTAGTTTGGTGATGGGTTGGGCCTAAGAAAGAAAGGGCCCAACCCAGTGACACGGGCCGCACCTTTTGAGGCTAATCTTGGAGCATGGAGGAGGCCCAATCCCACTTGGCCCAGCTTGATGACCTAGCCCAAAGCCCATGGAAGTGGAGAGGACACATTCTAGAGAATTCCTGGGTGTCTAGGTTTATTGTATATTCTAGATCCTTCTCTTGTATCATTGTAGACCGTTAGATTGGTTTAATCCTAGCCATTCATTCAGGGGCTAGACTTGTATATAAGGGGGAGGCCTCATTTGGCCAAACCATCTCTTAATTGTAAAGTTCTCTAGTGAGCAATACAACAATCTTTCTCTCAAATCTCTCTGAGTGTTCTTACTTGTTCTTTGCTAGTTATTGTGCTCTTGTGTAGTTCGATCCGATCGAGAAAGGGGAAGGCTGACTTAGCTTGTTCGAAGGCGAAGAACGAGTCTAAGGCCGCACGGGCAGAAGGCTTCGAGAGTCATCCCGTGACAGCTGGTATCAGAGCAGGTCATTTCGATTTGCAAGAAGAGACAAGATGGCTGGAGAGAGCACGAACACAGAGAGGCAATCCAAGAAGGGTGAAATGGAGCACTCGAAGGATATGCTCTCGTCACTAGAGTCCCGCGTTGTCAGGTTGGAGCACGTCGTGGTCGAGTTTGACAAGAGACTCGATGAGGACGTTCCATCGAAGGAGGCCATAGAAGGTTTGGAGGATGACCTCAAGGGGCAACTTCAGGGAGCACTCAAGTCAGTGATGGAAGACCTTCGTGGGGAGCTCAAGACCCAATTGGGGTAGTTTGCAGCGGAGATCACGCAACTGCGTGAGAAAATGAGAGAGGTCAAGAGCGATTGGACCTTGTGTCGAGAGGCGGTGCTCAACAGGTCTAATGAGCCAAAGCTTCCGAGGGTGGTGGAGGCTTTCAAACCCAAATCCTATAATGGGAAGCGGGAAGCAAAGGAGCTTGACACTTTTCTATGGTACATGGAGAGGTACTTCAAGAACCTAAGGATGGATGATGATGAGTCAAAGATCTCTACGGCTTCGTTGTTCCTTACTGACAATGCTCTCATGTGGTGGCGTCGAAAATGCATGGAGATAGAAGCAGGTACGTTCTCACTTGCGAGTTGGACAGATTTCAAAGCTGACTTGAGACTGCATTTCTTCCTTGAGAACGCGAAGTTTAAAGCTAATGAGAAGCTGAGGTGGCTGAAGCATACTGGCAGTGTGAAGTACTATGTCAACACATTTGTCAACCTGTTGTTTGAGGTGCTCGAGATGACGGAGGAGGATAAACTGATGTATTTCCTGAGTGGCCTCTAGATATAGGCTAGAGTGGAGCTGCAAAGGCGGCATGTCCAGTCCTTGTCAACAGCAATTGCGGCAGCCGAGTCTTTGGTAGAGTTGAAGAAGACATACCAAGGTGACTCTAAGAGCAAGTGGAAGAAGTCTAGTGACGGAAAAGGTGGGGGAGACAACAACAAGCCAAATGAGGGAGACAAGTCTAGTGGCAGTGGTGGTTCCATTAAGTCGTTCCACAAAGATAAGAAGAAGTATGACAAACATGAGAAGAAAGACAACAAGGGCGACAAGGTTGGACCCTGCTACTTGTGCGATGGTCTGCACTTGATGCGTGATTGCCCACAGAAAAAGGCACTCAACGCAATGACCAAACAGAGTGAAGAGGAGGAGGATAGAGAGGAGGTGAGAATGGGTTCGATATGGATCCTTAATTCCTTGCAAGCTAAAATCACTCAACCCGAAGGTCCATCAGGTGGGGTGATCTTTGTCGAAGCGGTAGTGAATGGGAGGAAAGCTCGGCCGTTGGTGGACACAGGAGCATCCCACAACTTCATAACCGTGGAGGAAGCAAAGAGACTTGGAGTGAGGGTCTCTAGAGAAGGTGGCAAGATAAAGGCTGTAAACTCGCCTGCTAGCATGATCGCGGGAGTGGCTCGTGGAGTAAAGCTACATCTTGGCACTTGGAGTGGGGAAGTGGACTTCACTGTCACACTGATGGATGATTACGACATGGTGTTGGGCATGGAGTTCATGGATAAGGTGGGAGTTTTCCTCATTCCTCATTCCAACACTATGTGCATTGTTCAGGATGGAATGATGTCGTGCATGGTGCCACTGACGAGGTCTGCCAAACCGAATGAGCAGTGCCTGTCAGCCATGCAACTCAAGAAGTCGTGGAAGAAGGATGAGGTGACCTTCCTCACGACAAGAAGGAAAGAGAATGTAGTGGCGGATGCATTGAGTCGGAGGGCCGAGCTTGCAGCCATCATACAACCCACAAGTTCTCTCTTGGAGCGTATACGAGAGGGCTTGCAACATGATCCTCAAGCCAAGAACCTGGTAGAGCTTGTCAAGGAAAGGAAGACAAGGCGATTTTGGCTAGAGGATGGGCTTCTATATGCCAAAGCGAAAAGGATCTTTGTGCCGAGGTGGGGCAACTTAAGGCTCGAGATCTTGAAGGAGTGCCACGACACGATGTGGGCAGGACATCCAGGCACTCATCGTACACTAGCCTTGGTGGGAGCAGCATACTACTGGCCTCAGATGCGAGACGATGTCGACTCATATGTGAAGACTTGTCTTGTGTGCCAACAAGACAAGACGGACCAGAGGCATCCTGGAAGATTGTTGGAGCCGTTGCCCGTGCCCTCGAGACCATGGGAGAGTTTATCTATGGACTTCATCACATGTTTGCTGAAATCTGAGGGTTGCACTTCGATCTTGGTGGTGGTCGACCAGTTCACAAAGTATGATACTTTCATCCCCGCTCCAGTGACGTGCAGTGCGGAGGAGACTGCACGTTTGTTCATGAAGCACGTGGTGAAGTATTGGGGAGTTCCGCGGAGTATTTTCAGTGATCGTGATGCTCGCTTCACGGGCAAGTTTTAGAAGGAACTCTTCAAGCTGCTTGACTCGTAGTTGAACTTTTCCACCAGTTTTCACCCCCAAACAATTGGGCAGACGGAGTGAGTGAACTCATTTTTGGAGTGTTACTTGAGGCATTATGAGAGTGCCAATCAGAAGGATTGGGTCAAGTTGTTGGATGTGGCTCAATTCTCATACAACTTGCAGTAGTCGGAGTCTACAGGGGCGAGTCCTTTTCAGTTGGCAACCGGACAGCAGCCTTTGACGCCGAACCTAGTGGAGAGTGGCTACACGAGGAGTAGTCCTGCTGCATACAAAATAGCTAAGAAGTGGCAGGTGACTAATGAGCTGGCTCGTGCTCAGTTGGAGAAGGCAACGAAGAAGATGAAGAAGTGGGCGGATCGAAACAGGGCGAAATGTGGAATTCCAAGCCAGTGACATGGTACTTGTGAAGCTCAACCCCTCACAACACAAGTCTACACGAGGATTACATAAGGCGTTGTTGAGGAAGTACGAAGGTCCCTTTCCCGTACTCAAGAAGGTTGGCCGAGTAGCGTACCTTGTGGAATTGCCACCCAAGCTAAGGTTTCATCCGGTGTTTCATGTGAGTAACCTTAAGCCCTACCATGCCGGCCCCAACGAGCCAGAACGAGGAGTGTCTAAGAGAGTTCCTACACTGACGGTGACTTCATTTGACAAAGTGGCGGAGAGCATAGAGGCGAAGTGAGAGGTGAGCCGCCCCGGAGTGCCAAAGTACGTGGAGTACTTTGTCAAATGGAAAAACCTGCCAATGTCCGATAGCACATGGGAGGAAGAGGAGTCTTTGTGGCAGTTCAAAGACAAGATCGTGGAGTTCGAGAAGAGCAAGTCGACGAGGGCGTCGACGAGTTAGGTGGGGGAGAATGACACGGGCCGCACCTTTTGAGGCTAATCTTGGAGCATGGAGGAGGCCCAATCCCACTTGGCCCAGCTTGATGACCTAGCCCAAAGCCCATGGAAGTGGAGAGGACACATTCTAGAGAATTCCTGGGTGTCTAGGTTCATTGTATATTCTAGATCCTTCTCTTGTATCATTGTGGACCGTTAGATTGGTTTAATCCTAGCCATCCATTCAGGGGCTAGACTTGTATATAAGGAGGAGGCCTCATTTGGCCAAACCATCTCTTAATTGTAAAGTTCTCTAGTGAGCAATACAACAATCTTTCTCTCAAATCTATCTGAGTGTTCTTACTTGTTCTTTGCTAGTTATTGTGCTATTGTGTAGTTCGATCCGATCGAGAAGGGGGAAGGCTGACTTAGCTTGTTCAAAGGCGAAGAACGAGTCTAAGGTCGCACGGGCAGGAGGCTTCGAGAGTCATCCCGTGACATACCCAGGCCAGTGGACAGAAAGGAAGGAAGTCTGAATAGTCCTTCACTGATTGCATTTAATGCAAAGCACTAGACAATTTGGAGGGAATCAAACTATGAATAAAGAACATTTTCTCGGTGGGAGTAGGCTGATCAGGGATATTACCCATGCCTTACTGATTAAGCCTTACCTCACTGAGTCTTCAAAGACGGTGGCAGAGAGAAGTAACGGCTATGACGTGGGCTCCCTGCTGGTCTATATAAACAAGGGGAGGATTCGAAGATGAGGACACTCAAAACAACCAAAAACAGAACTCTTAAGTTCAAGAAAGAAACCTCTGAGGAAATCCCTCAAAGTCTTTCCCAGATACAGACTTCGTCTCTATCTGCTGCTTTCTCATTCACACTACTTGTGTAGCTTGTGACTTTGAGAACTCAAAGACCAGAACCCTAGGATCATACATCCTAACTCCCCTGAGGAGTAGTGAATTAAGCTCTGCCATCAAAACATCCCTGTTTTGATAGTATCGATTAGAAAATCTTAGGCCAATGTGTCTTTGATTATTTCCCTTTGTAAGGAACCAGCTTTGAAAACCATCCCGATGGAACTAAAACCAACCCGATGGGTGTTTACATGTAATATTATTGAATTTTTTACTTGAAGTCTTTCAATATCAGTTCTTACTTAACGTCTTTACTTACAAGTCTTCACTTTCAAGTATTTCAATTCCTGTCTTTAATTATCGTCTTTACTTTCTTATGTATGCGCGAGCGTGGAACATTTTGTTATAACCAGTTTATATCAAAATCTCATCTTAAGCAATCTCTGGTATAAACAATCGAGTGATATTAAAAGTCCTTAATAAGCAAGGCAATAAAAAGAACCTAACCAAGACCTAATCTAATTAAGTCACCAATCTGATGAACGGAAGTTACATTACTTGTGGCGCAAGTATCTAATTTATTTACAAACTAACTTGTATTAAAACTAATATACATCATTCTATTGGCAGAATGCCAATAGTGGCACGCCTGACGAACACACCGACGACAAAAGGCCTCACAAACATTCCTTCAAAGGAATCAGAGTGAAACCTGCAGAAACCAATCCGATAGAAGGTGAAAACCAGCGGTTAAGCCAGCGTGTATGCTCTTTGCCTACATCTTGCAAAAGGCATCGAACACGGTTAGAGTCAATGGTTTTGTATTTTATAGTAACCTATTTCCAAATAATGTTTTCAAGTTTCATTCATCTTAACTATAAGATGATATCTTGACATGTTTGTGATTAAAATAAAAAGAGTTAGCTATGTCCTTTCAAGTAAGCATGTTAGCAGTCTGAGTCTCATGGGTGTTAAAAGAAAAGAGAGAGAAAGAGTGAGAGTGAGAGGTTAAAGAGACGGAGAAATAGAAGGGGGGAATTACACGTGAGGAAACTATGGTGCTCGGCTCGTATGGTAGAAATTGGATCAATGCTATAGCTTCAGAATTCAGGTAGGGGTTTCTGGGAAACCTTTTATTAATTACTTTGATTAATTTTTTTATATATGTCAGTTTGGTATTATATTGTTATTAATGTGAATTGGTTTATGACTATCACTGTTGTGTGAAAAGATAAATGAAATTTTTTGTAATTATTCATGATGTGAATTTCTGGTTGCTATGTGAGATGAGAAAGGAAGTATGGGAATTATGGTAGTGGTTAGGATCTTTTGTGTAGTTGAGCCCGACTCTTGGTAGGTATCAGGTCTCAGGTCAGCTCAAAGTGCACATGTTCTTTATCGGGTAATTCGGGACTGGCGACAAAGAGTTAGACAAGACGACTAACAAAAGAGGGGTATTGAGAATGGGGTTAATTTGTATAATAGAGCAATTAGATCACTACTGCAATGGTAAAATGCATGGTATGAGACATGCAGGTCTGCTTGATCTATTATATGAATTAACGGGAATGGAGAAGGTGTTTTGCATTGCATTCATGCATATCATTTCATAAGTGTATTTAATTACTTGTTTGATAATATAGGTCACTACTGAGCTTTTTAAGCTCACCCTAACTAAATTTTGCAGGTATACGAACTTGAATATTCAAGAGGGTAGGCCAAAAGAGGTCAAATTAGATAGAAGGCTTGAAGTTTTATTATTTCTTATATCATTGTAAATAAATCTCTATTATGTTTGTACGAGGAATTAGTTTTTGTTTTGTTTTTAATTTAATTTAATTTTATCCAATTAACTTGCGTTCTGAATTCGGGTTTTCTACCAACCCCGGGTTTGGGCGTGACATGTTTTTCCTTATAAATAGACAGGTCAAACAGAGGGAACGGTAATATTCACTTACTACTCAGAACTCTCTCAAGTTCTCTTTTCTCTCTACTACTTTTCTAACTTAGGCATCGGAGGCCTTTTGGCGGAAGCCCTCCTCCCTTTTTCACGGTGTTCGTCAATTAGGCTAACGGTGTTTGTTCTCTTGGAATTTCATCAAATCAACCATGTCCGAAATTTGAATCCACAAGTATAGCTTCCCACTGTATTTTTATATATCTATTAGGCCGGTGAGTTGCATGGTCATTAATCGATTGTCAGGCGGAGGCGGAGGAGGAGGGGAGGAGGAGGGATTCAATGTGCAGTTTGGGATGAAGTGGCTGCTGCTGGTAGCAGTACCTCAATTAGGGTGGGTTGCATGAGCATTAATTTTTGTGCGCTCATACCCATGGAAGTCATGGAATGTGTTTTAAGGTTCTAGTTTGTTGTTGAAAATATTGAAATGAGATAGTAATTTGGTCCTTTTATTGATGGATCATAGATAGGAAGAAGACCGACTATTTCCCCGGAGAGTATAGACTTGTGAATTCGGTTAAGCCATCCTAATCAGTGATCCACGAATAGACACAATAATTGTACAATCATACACTTCATTAGGTCTGGTGGTCCTTTCTTATTATAAATTAATTTATTCTTCAACTATACGTTTCTAGCTTTCCAATGGGTGGCTAACACATATTCATGGTGCTCGGCTTGCTCGAGGATGCCTATTCCCGTTTGCAGAACCATGTCCCTGACCTCCTCATGTACAACGATGCATAAGATTTACAGGGGTGTTGGGTTGTAGTTGTAATTAGATATTCATTTTGAGGGCAATTGAGTCTATTTAAGTGGATTTTTGGCCGCATTTGAAATTTTTTATAAAAACTGACATGTATGAATTCATGTGTTAAGTTTTGGCTATATACAATAAAAACTCTAAAAGCTGAGGAGGGTAAGAAAAAGAAAGTGCAGCTTTCGACTTGCGTCGGGTCAGATTATAGCGGGCCAAGTGATTGTCACACAGTTCTTCTCTCTTATACATACTTATTCATTTTTGTCCATTGATTTATTTTTGTTCATTTAATCTAATGGTCATGAATAATAAGAGGTGTGTGTAAATAACTCTTCTTATACAGTCTATTAGTTCATAACACAGTAAGCGGATAACCGCACTGTCATAAGAAATAAATAAACACATAATTCAACAAATATTTCATAAAAAAGGTTCTCAAAAATAGAACACTAAACATAAATACATAATAAATAACTCAGATGCTTTCGAATCGGGTTGAATTGGATTATAGCGGTCTTGTAAACGCAGTAAGCCCACCGTATAAATTGAATTGATAAAGTGAAAAGAGTTGAAAATGTAATAGAGATAAAAATGTTGTAATTAGGGAAACTTTATTTTTACACAAAAAAAAACCCATATTAGAGATAGGTAAATACAATAATACATAATTAAACAAGCATTTCATAAAACAAGTTCTAAAATAACTCAATGAGTTAAGAACTAAGAAAATAATAAAGCTATAATTACTTTTGAGTTTGTTATTAGAAATCCAGATGATCCAAAGCTCTTGTGTTCGTAGAAGCCATTACGGAAAGATTCTTGTGCACGATGGATGGAAGGAATATAGATGTTATGCTGCATCGATTAACCAGGACAAACATTTTTAGGTTACATGTAATGTAATTGAAATTCCAAATAACATGTGTACATAAAAAGTTACGTGTTATACCCTTGCAAAACACGTGTTTCAAGTTCAAAGGGACTTGAGTTGCCATTCAACTGGGATACCAAAAATAGCAAGAAATATGTGCGTGGTTAACCTAGACTATTCACACCATAATATTACACAACACATGAAAAGTTTGTTAAGTGCAAGCCAAGATTTTTATAAGTAGGCATTACGCCTCATGAACTCCACCGATGTCTTCATGCCGAAAAAGGGCATACATTGTTGAACAATTCTGAAATTTCGAAACATAATTTGAAAATTCATATATTTTACAAATTTTTTAATATTCTCGGATTTTTTTTATTACATGTAATTTATTTGGTGGTATACTAGTATGATTATCTATTTTAATATATAAAAGTATATTTGATATAAAAAACATCTTGGAGATTCTAGAAACATAAATTTGAATTTGGCTATCACTCTTTGATACCATGATATGACAATATTTCTTACTTGAAGTTGAAAAATTAGTTAAGGTGGCTAATTTGTTGTGGTACGTGCTGCAATCTGGTCTGATATTTTGCATGCCTCTGTTTAATTTAATTTAGGATTTATATGTTACTTTTCAAACAAATAATTTGGTTTCATTTCTTCCTCGTCTTCTCGTTTTCATTCCTTATTTTTCTTTTGTGCCTTTAATATGCAATTATATCCTCACTTTACTTTCCTTTTTAAAATGAAGACAAACTACCGAGTGAAGACAGCTAAATTTATATCAATTTCAGCTCGAGTCCAAGTTTGGATCTCTTTCAACCAAGTGAAAACAACTACCACTTGGCACCAAAAGTGACCTAAGTTTGAATGCTTCAAAACGCATTGAACACGATAATTAAATCCATTACATCGGCTCAGCAGAAAATTCCTCTGGGTTGATCACTTAATTAATTGATATAATGAAATTAAACATCAAATGCGTACGATCACTTAATATATAATCACTTCAATTATTTTCTTAAACAACAATACTAATCATGTCAGCACTACCATCACCAAATATGTTTTTTTTTTCATAGAGTTCAGATCATTGGTGGCATTTGTTCCCTGACACCACATTTGTGGCAAAGATTCTTTGTGGAAAAATTAATTTAAGGAAAGTTCGTTCGAATTGGTCTCTTGGTTTCCCAAGACAAAGTCTTAAATCGAGCTTGAGTCCCTGGTTTGTTATACACCAATCAACTCCTGGGTGGAGCCTCTTTAACCCCGCGAAGACTTGACTTGCAAAATGTCGTCGTGCTTCTTGAAGCATAAGTACAAGTCTTTCTTTCGATGATGCTAAAGCCACGAATAATGCGAATGGGTGACTGCCGCTAGTATAGGTCTTTTGTTTTCAGTAAAAAGCCTTGCAATACTTTCTACAAAGTTCCGTCATTTTTTTTTACATAGGAAACTGAGGGCCTCAAATTCGCTAAAACTTAACTACATGCATCTCTCATCTCGTGACAAGAAATATAAAGAATGGGGGAGATATGAATTCCATTGCAGGTAAATTGCGTTCTCCCTAATCCCACAGAGAGCAAGTGGTCGTCGTTGAGTTATATATGCGACCAGTTAAAAAGACTATATAGAAAGAAAAAAAAAAGGACCACTAGATCTAACTGTATGATTATATAATTACTGTCTTTCGTGATCACTGATTAGGATGGCTTAACCGAAGTCGCAGGTCAACTCTCCGCGGAAAGAGTCGGTCTTCTTCCTATCTATGATCTATCAATAAAAGGACCAAATTAGTATCTCATTTCAACAACAAACTAAAACCTTAGAAATTCCATGACTACCATGAGTATGATGAACCTGCAAAACAGTAGAAAATCTTCAAAGACCTCAGCGGGCATCAGTGTGGTGCCGAGCACACAAAAATTAATGCTCATGCAACTCACCTTAATAGAGCTACTGCTACTAGCAGCAGCCACTTCATCCCAAACCACACAATTAATCCCTCCTCCTCCTCCTTCGCCTCCGCCTCTTGATCAAGTCGAAGTCAAGTCAGGTTGCCAAGACAAATGTGGGAATGTTAACATCCCATATCCATTTGGTACAACCCCGGAATGTTACTACAACAAGGATTTCCTTATTACTTGCAATGACACACATGGCCCTCCAAAGCCATTTCTTAGAACTAGTAGGATTGAGGTCACAAACATATCTGTCGACGGGAAGCTGCATATCCTACAATATATAGCCAAAGATTGTTACGACGAATCAGGTGTGCCCTTGGTAAGCAACACCCCTTATCTCGATCTGTCCAAATTCTTCATATCAGACACCGATAACGTGTTTGTGGTGGTTGGTTGTGACACCTCTGCTGAAATTGTGGTTTTCCAAGGAGAAGAATATGGGTACACTGGTGGGTGTATTACCAAATGCGACAGCATTCACTATGTTGCCAACTATTCATGCTCCGGTATAGGCTGTTGCCAAACATCGATTGCTAAAGATACGAGTTATTTTGACATAAAGGTGAAGAGTTTTAGTAATCACAAGGATGTGTGGAACTTCAATCCCTGCAGCTATGCCTTTGTTGTGGAAAAGAGCAAGTTCAACTTCACCTCAAATATGCTGACAGATTTGATTGACGTGATAGTGCTTCCAGTGGTTCTAGATTGGTCAATTGGAAATGAGACATGCGGCAAGGTTCTTGAAAACAAACAAGTGATGAATTATGCATGTAAGGGGGATAAAACATGTATTGATGTCGAGAATGGTTTCGGTTATCGCTGCAAGTGCGAAGACGGTTACCAAGGGAATCCATACCTTGAGGGCTGCCATGGTAATTTTCCTAACTTAAGCTTCTTGTTTTTGTATATCTTTCATCTTTGTATTGTCATTGCTTTCAAAACATTAGTACTACTGCTAATTAATATAACTTGCTTTCTGAAAATTATGGGATTATGTTATTTTCGCAGACATTAATGAATGTGAGGATGCAAACCTCAATAACTGCGAACAGAAATGTACAAATACAGAGGGAGGTTATGTTTGTTCTTGCCACAATGGGTACCATAGCGAGGGTAAAGTAGATGGTGAAGGTTGCACCCCTAATCCAACATTACTTGTTCAGATTATCACTGGTAAGTATGAACATATATATTTTTTCTACTCTAAAGACTGGTTTACTGCTATTTCTACATTTATTCTAACAGTTCTTACTTCATTAGAGATGTGATTCTTAAATGGCATTGGTAGAAAAAAAAAAAAAAAACAGTAGGGCAAGGGCCTTGATTTAAAACATAGCAGTGCAACCATCATACTCAAAAAGTTAACTTGCGCCTTTTTTGTTGAAAGTGATTTTCCTTGCTTAGTTTCTGTACGTATACAACTTATATAGCAGCAGAAATGCTACTGTTACAAAGAGAGAATAAAGAGCATTTACAACAAATATACAGCAGATCCTAAACTAATGCTATGACAGCAATTACACAGCAAGTTATGGCTTGATTTTAGCCAATGAGAAATTCTGTTATGGCTTGATTTTAGCCAATGAGATATTCTCTCTAACATCCCCCCTCAAACTTGACGGTCCTGGACAGACAAGTTTGTGAGAAAGAAGAGTATGACGGTGCTTGTGAAGTGGTTTGGTAAGAAGATCGGCTGGTTGATCAATGGATGGTATAAAACAAACACGATGACTACCAAAAGCCACTTTCTCTCGGACAAAGTGATAATCAAGTTCAATATGTTTGGTGCGAGCATGGAAAACGGGATTAGAGGCCATGTATGTAGCACTTAGGTTATCACAATGTAAGAGGATGGGAAATTGGATTCGAGCACCTAGTTCATAGAGTAAATAAGCCAACCAAGTTGTCTCAGCACTGGCATGAGAAAGAGAGCGGTATTCAGATTCGGCGCTGGAACGAGCAATAGTGGGCTGCTTTTTGGAACACCAAGAGATCAAGTTAGTGCCAAGATAACAAAGATAGCCAGAAGTAGAACGACAAGAGTTTGGGCAACCTGCCCAATCAGCATCTGAATAGGCAACAAGACGAGCAGGTTGGTGTTGGCGACTGAAAAATAAGCCATGATGAAGGGTGCCTTTGAGGTAGCGAAGAATACGTTTGGCAGCAATCAAATGTGGTGTTCGGGGCTGACTCATGAATTGAGAGATTGAGTTTACTGCAAATGCAATATCAGGGCGGGTAATGGTCAAATACTGGAGAGAGCCAACAATGGCTCGAAATTCTGTTGGATTGGCAAGAGAGTCTCCTTCTGTGGCAGTGAGGATGGCCTTAGCTGACATTGGTGTTTGAACTGGTTTGCTGAGCAGCATATCATGTTTGACAAGAAGATCATGTGCATATTTGAGTTGGCCAATATGAAGTCCGTCATTGTGAGAGGAGACCTGTAAACCAAGGAAATAGTGCAGAGGACCAAGGTCCTTAATATCAAACCCATGACTCAATGCATCGATAAACCCTTGGAGTAGCCGAGTGTCACTGCCCGTAACAACAATATCATCAACATATAGCAAAAAATAAATAGTATGCTCTCCATGACGAAAAATGAAGAGTGAAGGGTCTGCCAAACTTTGAACAAAGCCAACAGACAATAAGAAGGAGGTCATACGATGAAACCAAGCACGTGGTGCTTGCTTGAGACCATAAAGAGCCTTGGTGAGCTTGCAAACATGAGATGGACGAGATGGATCAATGAACCCTGGTGGTTGAGTCATATACACATCCTGCTTGAGAAAGCCATGAAGAAATGCATTTTTGACGTCCAATTGACGAAGTGACCAACCTCTAGACACAGCAAGATAAAGCACAACAAGAATGGTGGCAGGTTTAATCACAGGACTAAAGGTTTCCTCATAATCAATACCTTGTTGTTGATGAAATCCTTTAGCCACAAGACGAGCTTTGTGACGTTCTACAGTGCCATCCGGATTATGCTTCACTCGAAACACCCATTTACAGCCAACAGTATTCTGTGATGGAGATGGAGGAACCAAGGTCCAAGTATTATTTTTCAAGAGGGCATTAATTTCATCCTCCATTGCGGCACGCCACACTTCCTGTTTAGAGGCCTCAGTATAACATGTAGGTTCAGTAGAAGCAAGAGCAGTAAGGAGAGCACGAGGAAGAGGATACTTCACTGTACCATCGTTGCGAACGCGTGGTTGAACAATACCATCTCGAAGTCGTGTTTTCATGGGATGAATGGTTGGATTTGCATGAGGAGGAGGGTCTGGAATGGGAAGAGAAGCCGGTAGAGTAATGGTGGTCGGCGACTCAGAATGGATGGTGCTATCCGGTATCATGACTGTTGGTTGCAGCGGCTCAGGAGAGTGGGCAGAAGGAACGGGTCTTTGACGCCGGTGGTAGGTGATGACCGGTGCCGGTCGACTGGAGGAAGCCATCGACGATGGTAGAGCCGACGGCGCTGGGAGTGGAAGATCGACCGTGACCGTGCGTGGCTCATCTGCAGTTGGGGATACATGAGGTGGACTTTGACTAGAAGCTTGTGATGAAGGTCCTTGGGTTGAGCCAATTGGGCTCTGTTGTGCATTAGAGCTGCTGGAAATTGAGTCACCTGAGGTAGGATTGGGGCCCGGGGTAGAAAAATGAGTGAACTCTAATTGACCAGAACTTTGTACCTGTAAATTTTTGTAAGGAAAAGATGTTTCGTTAAATAAAACATGCCTAGAGACATAGACACGACCAGTGATGGGATCTAGGCAACGGTAACCCTTATGTTGAGGACTGTAACCCAAAAACACACACTCTATACTACGACTCGAGAGTTTGTTAGAGACATAAGAACCAAGATGAGGAAAACATGAACAACCAAAGACTCGAAGAGACGAGTATGAAGGTGGACTACCATAAAGACGAGTGTGAGGAGTATCCCAATTGAGAAGAGGGGTAGGAAGAATATTGATTAGATATACTGAGGTTAGTACGGCTTCAACCCAAAGATTATGAGGAGCACCAGATGTGATAAGAAGACTACGAGCCATCGTGGCAATGTGACGATGTTTACGCTCGGCAAGACCATTTTGTTGTGGTGTATGAGGACAAGAGAACCTTTGTTGAATTCCCAAGGATTTATAAAAGTGTGAGAAAGCATGATTTACATATTCAGTCCCATTGTCACTTTGAAGGAATTTTATGGTGGTGTTAAAGAGATTTTGAATCATGGCAACCAAAGTTTGAAAGTGGGTAAGTACTTCATTTTTGTGACGCATGGGGTAAATCCAAGTGTAACGGGAAAAATCATCAGTGAAGAGGACATAATACTTGAAGCCACTAATAGAAAAAGTAGACGATGCCCATACATCACTATGAATTATAGAAAAAGGAGAAATTGTTGACTCTTTATTAGAAATAAAAGGCAATTTATGAGATTTGCTAAGTGCACATTCACGACAAAAATTATGAAAAGACAACTTGGAACCTATTGAAGAACCTAAACGAGACAGAACTTCAGATGACGGGTGGCCTAGGCGATTGTGCCAGATGGAGGAGTGAATAGAAGCGAGGGCTTGAGGAGTGGTGGAGACGCTGGACAGACTGAGCGGATATAGGCCATCTTTACAGGGGCCCTGAAACAAGAGACGACCAGAACATAAGCAATAAATCTGATAAAAATCAGGGGCAAAAAGAAAGCAAACTTTATTATCCTTAGTAAAGCGAGCAACAGATAGGAGATTTTTGCGAATAGACGGAATACGAAAGACATTTTGTAAAGAAAAATGGGAGGAGCCTAAGGGAAAAGGAAGGGTACCAGTATGGGAAATGGACATTGAATCTCCATTACCCATAAAAACATTACGTGGACCACCGTATGAATGAGGATCATTAACAGGCATGGAGGTCATGTGATGGGTAGCGCCTGTATCTGGGTACCAAGTTGGATCAGCAGCAAAGTGAGCTCCAGCAAATGGTGCAGCAGTGGATGGGCCAGAAAACCGATGAGGACATTGATGTAGTCCATGCTGATTTGTGTGGCAATTTGGGCACCAAGCTGGGGATGGGCCGAGAAGCCCATTGGATGAGGGAGGGCGGGCAGCCCAAGAGGGAGAGGTGTATGGCCCATATGAATTAAGAGGTTGCTGGTGTGCATTGAAGGGAAGAGAGAACACGTTCTATGGAGACTGATTTGGCTGGAAATTACGACTGCGTTGAGGGCGGTGATCACGTCGGCCGTTGTGGTTGTAATTCCTGCTGCCATGGTTGAAATTCCGACGAGAGGAGCTGCTATTGTCGCGTCGTGAAGAGCTGCCATTGAACAATGCGGTGGCTGAGCCATGCTCAGAAGAACGAGGCTTCTGGATTTGAGCATCGAAGGAGAGGATTCGTGCTCGAAGCTCTGTGAAGTCTGGTAACGGTGGATTCTGAGTGAGCGCTGTTCGAAGCATGAGATAATCTGGGCCTAGACCATAAAGAACAGCAATCACCAAATCTTCATCAGGTACCGGTTTGTTAATTGCAGTCAGGGCATCTGCAAGAGATTTGGCATGACGAAGGTACTCATCAATGGATTGGCTGCCTTTTTGAAGCTCATGAAGTTGCATTTTGAGGCTGGTGGCATTGGCAACGGATCGCTGCGAGAAGTGACGGGCGAGGCAGTCCCAGATTCCTTGAGACGTATCGAAGCCGATTGTGAGTTGAGCTATGTTTTCGGTCAAGGATGTGGTAAGAAGACTCACAATTTGTTGATCTGCCGTGAACCATTTCTCGTGTTCAGGGTTGGGAATGGTGGTAGCTGGTCGGCCTTCAATTGTAGCAATAGTGATGGTGGGGGAGGGTTCGGGAATAGACCCATCAACATAGCCCCAAAGCTTAGCGCCGTGGAGGTACGGTTTGATTTGACGAAGCCAAGTGAGGTAGTTGGTTTCGTGAAGCTTGGTGAACTGGGCAGTAGTTTGTGAGGGAGCAGAAGAGGGAGTAAGGGCAGCCATGGGGAAGAAGGGAAAGATAAAGAAGAGACACAGAAGGACTAGATTGAAAAATAAGACGTGAGGAGAAGATAAGACACAGGTAAGAATCCTAAACCTAGGTTGATACCATGTTGAAAGTGATTTTCCTTGCTTAGTTTCTGTACGTATACAACTTATATAGCAGCAGAAATGCTACTGTTACAAAGAGAGAATAAAGAGCATTTACAACAAATATACAGCAGATCCTAAACTAATGCTATGACAGCAATTACACAGCAAGTTATGGCTTGATTTTAGCCAATGAGAAATTCTGTTATGGCTTGATTTTAGCCAATGAGATATTCTCTCTAACATTTTTTTTTCTACTTGCCTTACCTTAGGGTTGATTGGTAAAGATGGTTAGTAAACGTGGTTCAAATAACAACACCCAATATGCAATCTATTGGTTACAATAAAGACTATTATGGTTGATATCCGGCTATGGAACGAACGTCCATTCTATATCAAACTACATATTGTTGTTGTAGTCAACAAAACGTAGTACGACATTATGTTGAAAATATCAATAAATTATTGATGATGCGTTTAGTTTTTTTAATAAAGAATGGACAAGGCATAGAACATAAGTAATAATTCATACTTAATTTGTTGAAAATGCAGGAATCGGGGTTGGCCTCATAGCCTTTCTAATGGGAAGCTCTTGGTTGTATTTGGGCTACAAAAGATGGAAGCTCATAAAGCTGAAGGAGAAATTCTTCAGGCAAAATGGAGGACTAATGCTACAACAACAACTTTCGGAACGACAGGGATCAACCCACGAAACTGCCAAAATCTTCACAGCAGAAGAACTTGAGAAGGCCACAAATAATTACAATGAGACTAAAATCATTGGCAGAGGAGGTTTTGGTACAGTGTACAAAGGAATTTTAGTAGACGGCCGAGTAGTTGCAATCAAGAAGTCCAAAATGGTGGATCACAGCCAAATCGAGCAATTCATAAATGAGGTACTGGTGCTTTCACAAATCAACCATAGGAATGTGGTGAAGCTTTTAGGTTGTTGTTTTGAGACACAAGTTCCATTGCTAGTTTATGAGTTTGTAACAAATGGAACACTCTTTGACTACATCCATAATACAACCAAGGAATCCAAACCAAAGACCTCTTGGGAAATCCATCTAAAGATAGCTGCAGAAATAGCTGGAGTGCTGTCCTACTTGCACTCTGCGGCTTCTGTTCCTATCATTCACAGAGATGTCAAGTCTACAAACATACTCTTAGATGAAAATCTCACAGCCAAAGTGTCTGACTTTGGAGCCTCAAGATTGGTTCCGTTGGACCAAGCTCAGTTATCTACAATGGTGCAAGGAACTCTTGGGTATTTAGACCCCGAATACTTGCAGACAAGCCAATTGGTGAGAAAAGCGTGTCTATAGTTTCGGGATTGTCCTTGCCCAGAGCTACTAACTCAAGAAAAGAAGGCTCTTTCCTTTGACAAGGCCGGATGAAGAGAGAGATTTGGCAATGTATTTTCTTTCAGCACTGAAAGACGACCGCTTGCTGCAGTTCTTGATGATTGTATTGTGACAGAGGCAAACATTAGGAGCAACTTAAGGGGGAAGTTTCTAACCTTGCAAAAAGAGGTGCTTGAGTAAAAAAGGAGAAGAAAGACCAGCAATGAAGGAAGTTACCCAGTAGACTAGAGGGGATAAGAAGGATGGTCATGCATCCATGGGTCAATGATGAATCCATTTCAGAAGAGACTGAGCACTTGCTTGGTGGAATTTCAATGAAAACTATTAGTTATGAAGGAGGTGGCGATTCAAGTTCGGGCTGTGATACTGTGAGGAACCACGTTGTATTACCAGTTAATGATAGGAGATGATTGTGCCCAGTGAACAAGTCTGTTTTATTGTGTGGGTGTTTGTGTGCTTGTTTTGCCTAATGTTTTATAGGGTACTTATATCTATCAGTTAATTAATTTTAATTACCTTGTTTAGTTTGGAGTAAATGTGATTTTGTAATGAACGAAAAAAAAAGTTATTCTTAATCATTGTATCCCATGGAGTACTTGTTTTCCCCTTCTCAAACTACACTTAACTTATAAACAAATCATCAAAATCAAAATTTATTCAACACCAGGATTACTCTCAAACGAGATCCAAAGAATTAACTAATAAAATTTAATTAACTCAAAATGGATTCACTGGAGGAGCTTCCGCGGCATTCTCTGAAAGAGAGTACGGTCGTAAATTTCTCAACGAAAGCTAACAAGTTTCCTAAAAACTCATGAGTTATAACACTAGCTCTCGCTTAGTTTCCTGGTTGCAGGATGAAGATGCTACTGTAGGTGGTTGCAGCAGGGATTTAAACCATTTGGAGTTATTGCAGACAAATTTTACTATGATCAATTGCTTCTACCAAAGAAGGAGTTGATCAGACAAGAAAAGCGAAAAGGTGGAAAGCTACATTTGTAAAGCCGTCTAAGCTGCATTGTAACCGGATAAAATCACCCTAAGCAGAGTAATGCCGTCACAATGAGCTAGTCACGACTAGGCAACAAAGCTCATCACTTAATCTTGATTTCCACTTGTGTCAATTTTGGAGATCTTTCAATCAAGTAGAAGACAGCAACTACTAGACTAAAGACTAATTAAAAGTGACTTAGTTTGAATTCTTCCAAAGCGAATAAACACGATAATAAAACCCATCACAAAATTACATTTGGCTCATCAGCAGAAAATTATTTTGGTTGATCAGCTGGTATGTATCAACTAGCATAATTGATTTCCAATCTCTTATTCGGGAAATTTATGACTAATTCATCTTTTACCTTCAACAGGACAAAGTTTAGAAGTTTGCATTCATTTCTCCCATTCAACTATATACTTCCAATCTAGTGGGTATTCCAATCCGATGCACCAAACAAAACCTAACAGTACTAGTAACGATTGCAACGTAGTCTAAGAGTGCATGTCCGTATGCATGGACAGTGATTTTAGTGAATGTTTTTATATTTTGACCTGGACAAAACAGAAAGAAACGATGTATCAGTAGGCCCTCTAAGACTCGTAAATCTAGTTGTGAATAGTCACTGGTTTGTACTTTTCACCAATCAATTCCTGAGTGAGCCCCTTTTTCCTCCGAAGACTTCGACTTTGTGATTGCCATCGTGCTCCCCCGAGCCATCGGTTCCAAAGTCATGGTTGGCTCTTTCCAACCACCTTAACAATGAAGGAAGTTGCAATGGAACTGGGAGGGGGCTGAGAAGGATGGTCATGCATCCATGGGTCAATGATGAATCCATTTCAGAAGAGACTGAGCACTTGCTTGGTGGAATAGCCAATGAAACTATTAGTTTCGATTCTTATGAAGAGGTGGCAATTCAAAATTAAAATTAAAATTTTATGTAGCACCAGGGTTACTCTTGAACGAGCACCAAGAAATTAAGCCAGTGAAAATTTAAGGTTATTTAGCTATAAATCAATAAAAATTTTACTAAATAGTCATAGCTAATTTTTGTTTTGGACCTCTTCCTCGGCTTCTACGTCCAAGTCTTCTTCCCCAGTCCTATCATCTCTTGGGCTGCACTTCGTCTTTGTTTCCCTCTCCTTTTGTCGTTCATCCATGATTCCAAGCTCTTATACTATTCAATGTTGGCATATTATTCCAGTATGTTTCCCCTTTTCTCTTCTGCGTGTCATTCCACTCTTGTAGTTCTTATGCTATTCAATGTTGTCATATTCCAATACATCTCTATAATTCCTAATTTCTTGTACGAATTTTATTAACCCATGTGGGTTTGTGGGGTTTTTGATTGACTATATGGACAAACAAATTAGTAAGAGAATAGCCGCATACAGAGTATTTAGATTGAAAGAGTGGGCATGTTCAGATTGAAGGAGTGGGCATATTCTGCAAGTGTTGAGATTGAAGCCTTCATGGAATAACAATGGTGAGATGTGTCTGCAAGTGTTGGAATTAAAAACTTTGACGCGAACAAGAAACGTTTAATTTGATTACAATAAAATAAGCGCAACGCATAGTATAAAAATCATACTAAATTCGTGTATTAAATGTGACTATGTTAATTTAATTATAATAAAATAGAAGCGCAGCATAAAATCCGAATCCATACAATTACATAACAAAAGCTATGAGTTAATTATACCTAACACCCACGAGATTTTGAGTTTTAAAAGACTTTTAAAGTAATAGATTTGATAAGATTTGTAAAATCCTACAACTTTTATATGGATTTTTGAGGATTTTAATGGATTTCTCTTAATTGATGCATTCTAATGGACTTTGTTTAGAGATTTTCTTATCATTTATCCATATATTGTTTTGAACTAACAAGCATTAAAAGAAAAAATGGAAGCGTTGCAGAGAAATAAAAATTAGACGGCGAGGCTAGGATACCAAAACGGCTAAACGGAGTAGAGCATGAGATACATGCAATTAGAAATGCCATTGGGTTTGATGCGATTAACCCAAACAAGATTTGTGTGTGCTTTTATATATTTATGGTAAAAGGTTTAAGGGATGATGTGCTCAACATTATCGGTAGGGTTTGATGTTATTAGAAAGAGATGGGCGGTAGGGTTTTGATGCAATTAAAAGTAGCTTTTATGGTTCTTTCTCGCTTGGAATGTCCCTTGTTTGCAACTGTGACCACATAGTGATGGCGAGATTGATGGGAGTGCGGAGATGAATTCGGTGAAATCTTTGGCCAAACTAAGCGGAAGTGGTGCTCGGAGGGTGGCGATGGGTGTGGGTTAGGTGATGGTTGGCCGACGTGGATGGTCGCCGTTAAGGTTGGGTAGGGAGAGGAGAAGAAGTCAATGAAATCTTTGGGGAAGGGTGAGATTATTCATAGCCTTTGTCATATATATTTTCTATCTTGAATCTACTAAAATCCACCAAAATTCACAATTAATGAAATCCCATCAAATCTACAATTTTCGATTACACATGGAATTTGTATACACTTCAGTTTAAAGTCCATTTAAATCCTAATTGACTACACATGGTTACATGGACTTTAAAAATGTCTTTTAAAATCACGATTGACTACCCCAGAATTTTAAAGTCTTTTAAAATCCTTCAAAAACCTAATTTGCCCATTTGGTGGATCATATATTGAAATAGGGAAATACATAAATAACTCACCCAAATAAGAACATGAGAGATAAAATCTAAAGCACAGCTCCAGACCAATTCATAAGAGCTAAAAAATTATCACAAACTGATTGCAAGGAACTTGGAGGTGAATATAGAACAGCATGAAGGCATCTGCTGTGGAGAACAAGTCAGTTTTTGTTATTACCAATCCAGATCACTTTTGCGCAACAATTCTATTGCATTTCTGCTTTTATAAGAATCAGTTATAGGAATATTAAGCAATTGTCTCAAAAATACTTTTATTCAAATACAAAAAAAATAAGAAATTCAAGGAAAAATAAAGAGACTGAACTCCAATAAGGGCAAGCAGACATGTGAAAATACAGAGGGAACTATACCTTGTTCTTGTCGCAAAGAGGTACCATGACGATGGTAGAAATGACGAGAAGTTTGCACCCACGATCCAACCTTTTTATTGTTGGTAAGTACACAACTATATATATATACTAGAAGTAAATTTTAGCTGCTTTTCGATCTATGTTAAAGATGTGGAAGTCGAAAAATGGTCGGTAGTCACGATAGCTATTTCATTTGGTTCAGAATCGATTGATGACCATAATGGGTCGCATTTTTAAATTTGTCGGTAATGTAAGAGCACTTCCACCCAAGGGCCAATTGCCCTTGCAATTGGGATGGATTGCCCCCTACCAAGCCAAAGGGACTGACTCAGCAGGCAGCACATCAAAGGCGATTGGTGGGCGGCCAAAGCCGGCGAGATGGAAGCTCGTGGTAGAAGAGCCCAAATACAACAAGAGCTAGCAAGAATAGGAGACCTACGTCCGATTCCTACATCACTGACATATTTAAACTCCAACCGTCGTGGTCATCATCAACAGATTGTTAGAATCAGCGAAGCAACATATTGCTATTTGGACTACACTAATTACGGCTATTTTAAATGGCATCTCTAATTTATAGAAAAAACGTGGAAAAATCACTTCTAGAGCACATTAATATATGTTCATAGTACTTACCAACAATAATCGGAACAAAAAAAATCGGATTAGGGGTGCAACCTTCTCTATCCTTTCAAGTGTCAACCATCAGCTTTGTGGTAGCTCTTACATGGGGCTAAATGTGTGTGGAATATAAATTAACTACACATTCAATAGGAAAAGACACATGGACAATATGCTCCAATATGATGGTTTTTTACCTTTGACGTCGTGAGTAGACAAAATTACCTAAAGGGAATAAGGCGTAGTTTGCCCTAGGGTAATGGGCTTTTATGCAACTTCTTGAACCATGGGCTCTCTTAGCATCCATGGAACCCATGACATATATTATGGGCTCTGGGTCACCCATAATAAGTCTTGCCATCGGGCAATGGTGGTAGGGCGACTCTCTAAGTCTCCCCTTGAGTGTCCAGCGCATATGCGCTCTTACCAACATAGACCTTCAAAACTGTTTGACGGGGTTGCGGAGGCGCTTTGCATTATCAAAGACTGCCTAGTATGTTGTACCAGCCTCCCCCTCCCTGACTACTTGCTAGGGGTTTTTCTCTATAAATGAACGAGGTCAAACGGAAACGGTAATCGCTACTTACTACTCATAACTCTCTCAAGTTCTCTCATCCTCTCTACTACTTTTCTAACTTAGGCATTGGAGGCCATTTGTGAGACCTCTCCCCCTTTTTCAGGGTGTTAGTCAATTAGGCTAACGAGTGTTTGTTCTCTAGGTGGAATTTCGTCAAATCAGCAGCTAAGTCCAAAATTTGCATCCACAAGTATAACTTCCACTGTATTTTTATATGTCTATTAGGCCGGTGAGTTGCATGGTCATTAATCGATTGTCAGGCGGAGGCGGAGGAGGGGATAAATGTGAAGTTTGGGATGAAGTGGTTGCTGCTGGTAGCAGTACCTCTATTAGGAGTGAGTTGCATGAGCATTAATTTTTGTGCGCTCATACTCCACGGAAGTCATGGAATGTTCTAAGGAGTTCTAATTTGTTGTTGAAAATATTGAAATGAGATGGTAATTTGGTCCTTTTATTGATGGATCATAGATGAGGAAGAGAAGACCGACTATTTCCCCGGAGTACAGACTTGTGAATTCGGTTAAGCCATCTAATCGGTGATCCACGAATGGAGCTACAATAATTGTACAATCATACACTTAATTAGGTCTAAGTGGTCCTTTCTTATTATAAATTAATTTATTCTTCAACTAATACGTTTCTAGCTTTCAATGGGTTGCTAACATATATTCATGGTGCTCGGCTTGTTCGAGGATGCCTATTCCCGTTTGCAGAACCATGTCCCTGACCTCCTCGCCCAAGACAACGATGCACTTAAGATTTAAAGGGTGCTGGCTTGTAGTTTTGTAATTAGATATTCATTTTTAGGGCAATTAAGTCTATTCAAGTGGATTTTTGGCTACATTTGAAATTTTATAAAAACTGACATAAATGAATTCATGTGTTAAATTTGTTATATAAGATAAAAACTCTAAAAACTAAGGATACTAGGGTAGAAGAAAAAAGGTATGGTGTTGACTTTAAACCAGAGATCACCAGTCGAGATTGTAGCATGCCAAGTGATTGTCACACACTTCTTCTCATACATCCCTATTCATCTTTTTCATTGATTCTTTTCGTTTATTTAATCTAATTATGACGACCCGTCCTAATTTTATTGTATTTTTATTTCTCCGAGAAGTTGTAAATTGTGAAAATACCTGCGAGCGGGCTAGAGTGGAAGTCCTACGTGGGCGTTTGAGAGCGTTTTTGAATTTTGATTTCTTACTTATCGTATTGTTGTAGTACCCCGTCACTACAAACACGTGAGCACGAACGAGACGTAATTTCGACGTGTAACGAAAAGTTACATACGTTTAAATATTTATTTCTTGTTTTGAGGGTGTTGTGTGCGTGCCACAAGAGACCCCTTTCCTGCTGCTAATTTGGAAACCCAAAGCTCTATTTTCTCTCTTTTTCCATAGATTTTTCCTTCTCTCTCCCTCCATTTACTAGCTGCTGCTTCCCCCTAAAAAAAACACACCACGGTCAAATAGTGGTCACGCCACTCTCTTGTCGAGCCGAACCACCACCACCACCTTGTTTTGTCTGACTGTGAAGCTGGCATTGGCTTAGGTTACCTGACTCAGTCGTTTGGCCGAAATAGCTGCGGAAGAGCCGAACTTTCGGATGATATTCCGCAAATTAGGCAAGTTGAGGTTTTCTAACCACCATTAGCTTCCTCTTGTTGGTAGATGAATTTTTAATACTAAATTCTGGAATGTGTTTTGGTCTTGTTTTGGAGTAGATCGGACCTTGTACGTAGCGGGAACTTTACGGCCAATTTGGTCATTTTGGGACCACTTTGAACTCAAATAGGTACAATCTCATTCTACTCATCTCTAGATTTCATTTGACACATAAGAACGTAAAATTTGGGTGAAACGAAAAATATATGAAGCTTCAAAATTTTTATTTGAGGCGGGTTCGAGGCAGCGGCTCACGGCAGCTAACGGAGTTGCGGCCGGTCGGGCCGGCCCTAAACGATTGTCCCGAGTCGTGACGTTGCTTAGCCCGGTTCAAACCTGAGATTCAGGATTGAATATCTTCTTAGATATATTCCTTTACTTTGTTAGAAATATTCCGTTAGATTTAAAGGAGATATTCGGAATCTTAGATTTAAATCTAACGGCATCAGCTAACGTCGTTAGTTTGACCGGCTTAGGTTGCCCTCGCGTGAGCCAAGGCGGGACCACGCATCAAAGTGTGGGATCACGTTTTGAAACTTCTCTCGACACGGCGACTCGTGACGCGCATACCCAGGAGCGGATATGTATGGTATTTTCGGAGTATTTCGGACCTTGAATTAGGCAAACCAAGATAAGTGTCGTTTATTAGTTTAATTAGTAGCCGGGTTATGGGGTTTTAATCCCATTACTATAGTGATATCTCATATAGGTGAGACTTACCACGGGAGTACGGAGGTCGAGACGAGGTGAGGCGGCTACGACCACACTACGTATCGGTGAGTGGGCTTTTTGTTTTATGAAACTTATATTATTTATATTAGTTTCCTCGTGTGGTTTTTATGAACTATTTTCCATCATGTCATGCTTTTACTTACGAGTTAAGTATAAAGTATATTATGTATTAGGAATTTGTGAAATTGTGATGGCATGATCATGTATTTTTATTTGCTCATCATACATGCATTCACCCACAGGTGTTTAATACTCGTCAGGGCGGGGGATCGGCCTTCACGTGTATGTTCGCCGCCTTAGATTATGCTCACTTTGTGGATCCATTTGGGAAGTATTAGCATGTACTAGTTTGCATTGGCGGCTAGGACTCATATGTGGCCGTGATTAACGTCGGCTTCACGTGATCGTAGTGCGAGCATAGATTTATTACACCTAGCATGTTCCATGTAGTTACTTTTGCATGGGCTTGTATGTTTGCATATATGTTGATGAGCATGCTATATATATATGTTGAGGTAATGGTGTTTACTCATATTTTTTTTACGGTTGTGCCTTTATCTTGTTTTGACCAGTTTTCATATTATACGTAGTATGCTTTTTGGAAAATTATACAAGTTTTCGAGAGGGGTTACTTATGTTATGAAAAGCAAAGTTTTTAGAAATGATTATTTTTGCCCACTTACAATTTGTTTTGCGTCCTTCCGGTTTAAGGCGGAACTAGTGGCAAGTGAAGTTTTCAGCGGTGGTTTCTACCATCCTCTGCGGCTATTGTATGAAATTATTTTCTACTAGTTGTATTATGTCTATCACTTACCGGGATGAAATTATTCTTACGTTGCACTTTAGTTATCTTTCTGGAGGCGAGATTTACTATGCTTTGGGTCCTTCCTTTGCGCACTCTATTTTGAATTTAATTTCAAAGTAGACTTTAGTTTAATCTATTTGTACTTTTACACACTACACTTACATTGTGGCTTTCGTCATCCCTCACGGGATGTACGGCGACATATCTCGACTCGATATTGACCTGCGTGGATATCGGAGTCGGGGTGTGTCACTAATGGTCATGAATAATAAGAGGTGTGTGAAAATAACACTTCGTATACGATCTATTAGTTAATAACGAGTAGAGTGGATAACCGCAACGCCATAAAAATAAATAAACACACATAATTCGGCCCAAAAATTTCGGAAAAAAAAAAAGTTCTAAAAATAGAACACTATAAATAACTCAATGATTTAGCGATGCTTTCGAATCGAGGTTGAATTTGATTATAGCGGTCTTTCTGCAGTAAATGCGGTAAGCGCCTTTGTATAAATTAAATTGATAAAGTGAAAAGAGTTGAAAATGTAATAGAGATAAAAATGTTGTAATTAAGAGAAACTTTTATTTTTTTCACAAAAAAAAAACATATTAGAGATAGGTAAACACATAATTAAACAAGTATTTCATAAAACAAGTTCTAAAATAACTCAATGAGTTAAGAACTAAGAAAATAATGAAGCTATAATTACTATTGAGTTTGTTATTAGAAATCCAGATAATCCAAAGCTCATGTGTTCTTAGAAGCGATTACGGAAAGATTCTTGTGCACGATGGAAGGAATATAAATGTTGCTGCATCGATTAGCCAGGACAAAACATTTTAAAGGTTACATGGAATATAATTGAAATTCCAAATAAGCATGTGTACATAAAAAGTTACGTGTTACCTTGCAAGGCACGTGTTTCAAGTTCAAAGAGACTTGAGTTGCCATTCAACTGGGATACCAAAATAGCAAGAAATGTGTGCACTTAGTTTAACCTAGACTATTCACACGATAATATTACACAACACATGAAAAGTTTGTTAAGTGCAAAGCCAAGATTTAATTCTTATATGTAGGCATTACGCTTCATGAACTCCATCGACGTTTTGATGCAAAAAAGGGTATACGTTGTTGAACAATTCATAAATTTTGAACCATAATTCGAGAATTTATATATTTTACAAGTTTTTAATATTCTTAATTTTTTATTACATGTAATTTATTTGGTGGTATACTAGTATGATTATTCATTTTAATGTAGGGAAGTATGTTTAATATAAACAATAATAAATAAAATATATCTAAAATTAACACTAAAATACAAAGTTGATAACAAAATACATAATTTGATCTACATAACTATAAAAAATGTCGAATATTTTGGAAAAAAATTTATATCGGAATAAGTTTGGAACACTTTGAAAAATTCGGATTTAGAATTTTAGGGTTTGGATTCAGAAATTTTTGCGTCAAAATCGAAAACCCATTCCAACTTGCACTCCTAACGAGATATTAGTAATCTTCAACTAAGACCTCGTTTAGTCTGTTGTATAGCGCATAGGATAGTACTAATAATGCGGTCTCGGTGTTTAGTGCGCTTATTACTAAAATAGTCGCCCGACTATTTAAACCGGAGCCCACCATTTAGTACCCCTCACACCCGACTAATTATCGCCCAAAAATCTCGTATAATTAGTCGGGTCCGTCCCTCTCACTCTCTTGGTCTAGCTTGAAGGAAAATGTGTTTGAATTACAAGTTCATTTGAGCAACACTTAAGCATGCTATTAACAAATTAAAGACTCTTATTTAGCATATTAGTACTCAAAAACTCGTACCAAATTAGCCAGCTTGTTCCATGGAAATTCAAATCAGCCAGACGGTATTACAAAACTCGTACCAAAGAAGAGCAAATATTTACTCCAGATAGAAGCAGCAAAGGGGCAACGAATAAATAAGTGATCCATGCTCTCAATAGCCATCCATCCATGCTCTCAATAGCCATCTTGCAGAATAAACATATAGAGGCAAGAGGCAATACCACGCCTTTGAAGAGAAAACTTCTGTAAGAAGCTTGCCATGCATGCAACACTTTCCAAACTCAAGAAATGGCCTCCAAATTAACACACCAAGAGAGTGCCTCAAATTTAGGACATAAACTCATAAGCATCTTTAGCAGTCAGAGTGCCAGAAGAGGATGGAGCCCAAATACCAAAACATCTGCAGCAACTTAAGGATCACGGAAAAAAGAGTACCTTTAATTATGTCACAAATAGCCGGATGATGAAGTAGTATAAGAGGCGGCAGGTGCCATTCACCATTAATAAAAATACTTCGAAACCATCTCGCACATATTTAGCCTAATAGAAGGGCGGGGACCAATCAAATAACGGGTATTATCGAAGTACTTCAGGCCAAACATGCTTGATTCCTGGCCAAATAGAAGAAGAAACATACGACGAGCGAATTTACCTCCTCTCCAAAAAAAATCGATCTCGAATAAATCGGGGAACAAGAAGAATTAGAAAATAAAATCTCCCGACCTTTTTTTTAGCAAGAAAGCCTTGTTAAATACTCTGTTCATACTTGTATCAATTTGTTTTAAAGCACACCACAAACTGCTTAGTATACCATGGAACCAAAACAACACTTGTTGTTCTCTTACAACACAACCTCTTATGAAAGTAACTATTAAGCATCAAAAAGCCTATATTTCCAAAATATATACTTGCAATAGATTTGAGCTTTTCATAAATGATGACATTGAACACCAGAATATACTTATGAAGCACAAATTTTCATCGTTTTCAACTTTTTTTCTCTTTTTCAATTAAGATTTTCTTTTTCAATTCATTTTTTTCTTTTCTTAACATTTGTATACTACACGTTTGTTTCTTTATAAACTTACTCTCAAATCCACAAGGTACAAGTATATTCTTTGCATATTTGATCGCTGGACACAACTTTTCCCAACCTCTCTTTTATGCAATAAAACTCCAATAAATCGAAAAGCAATAATGAAGAACACTTCAAAACACTTGCAAATAATTTCTACCAATTTCTCAGAACAATAAAAGGATGGATAAATTTATAATAAAAAACTAATGTATGGGATAAATCTATAAAGATGAAAGCATCTTAAACAGCATAATCCAAGTAAAATCCCATGGCGATGGTAGAAAAGACAGAGAAGTTTGCACCCCTGATCCAACCTTTCTTATTGTTGGTAAGTACACAACTATGCTAGAAGTAAATTACAGATGCTTTTCTATGTTAAAGATGTGATAAGAAAAATGGTCAATAGTCCTAATAGCAATTTGTACTCCACTTCATTTGGTTCCAAGAATCGATTGATGACCATAATGGGTTGCATTTTTAAATTTGTTGATAATGTAAGAATCGACGTAGGAAGCTCTTGATTGGGCTACAAAAGATGGAAGCTCATGAAGCTGAAGGAGCCCAAATACAACCAAGAGCTGGCAAGGATACGAAACCTACGTCGATTCCTACATTACCGACATATTTAAACTCCAACCATCATGGTCATCATCAATAGATTGTTAGAATCAACTGAAGCAACTTACATATTGCTATTTGGACTACACTAATTACTGGCCATTTTTCTGATAACATCTCTAATTTATAGAAAAGCGCGCGGTAGATCACTTCTAAGCACATTAATATATATTCATAGTACTTACCAACAACAACCGGAACAAAAAAAGATCGGATCAGGGGTGCAACCTTCTCTGTCCTTTCAAGTGTCAACCATCACTGTGGTAGTTCTTACGCAAGAACAAGCTAGTATTGTGAAGATATAAATTAACCATATTTAATAAGAGAATGCCACGTGGACAATATGCTCAATATGATGATTTTATTCACACCATAATATTACACAACACATGAAAAGTTTGTTAAGTGCAAAGCCAAGATTCTTATAAGTAGGCATTATGCTTCATGAACTCCACCGACGTCTTCATGCAAAAAAAGGGTATATGTTGTTGAACAATTCGGAAATTTTGAAACATAATTCGGAAATTCATATATTTTACAAGTTTTTTAATATTCTTGATTTTTTTTATTACATGTAATTTATTTGGTAGTATACTAATATGATTATCCATTTTAATATATAGAACTATGTTTAATATAAAAACAATGAATAAAATATATCTAAAATACAAAAGTTGATAACAAAATACATAATTTGACAACATAACCATAAGAAATTGGAATATTTCGGAAGTTTTTTTTATCAGAATAAGTTCGGAACACTTTGAAAAAAATTGGATTTAGAATTTTAGGGTTTGGATTCAGAAATTTTACTGTAAAAAATCAGAAACCCATTCCAACTTGCACTCCTAAACAAATATTAGTAATCTTCAACTAAGTGGTAGTAGATATAAGTAATCTTCAATTAGTAAAAAACCAACAATAAAATTAAGAAATTTTGAGACCAAATGTAACATCTTTGACATCAAACATGAACACCAGGTTCAAATCTCTTTTCATACTTTTTTGTTTTAATTTGACATAGGCAAAGGAAAAAAGCACCCCAACCTACAAAAATTTATTAGAAAAGAAATTACAGGAGCACATGTAGCCAAAACTTCAGAAAATATAGTACAGGTCATAACAACCTATATATAATGGTAGGCATTCCCAACCAATCTCTATGACAGAAAGAAAGAATAAAAGCCGGGTGAGACCCGCCAAGAAAAACTAGAGGCCATAACACCATGGTTAGCTAAAACATCTGCAATTTGATTACTAATACTTTAAATGACGCCGAAGACGTGCCAAGCAATTATTCTAGTCCATCCGCAGTCGCCGAGGGACCAAATTAGGGGAGTGAAAGAAATGAATGACTAACATCGAGTTCGTTTCAATCCAAACATTATACCAAGATTTAAGCCAAGCCAAGTCAACCAATTTGATGATTGCTAAAACCTCTGCGTGCACCGCGCTAGGAACAATTAAATTAGTACTAAATGTCCCTTTTACGCGTCCTTGGTAGTTACGAAAAACACCATCACAACCAGTCTTACCAGACTCACTCTTACGTGCGCCATCATTATTAATTTTAACATGACCAAAACAAAGAGGATGCCACATGACCTCAACAATTTTCGGACATATTCTAGGCCGACAACGCACACCAAAAGCCCGAATAGCACACAAGTCACGCACCTGATTAAACACATTTCCCTTCGAGAAAGAACTAGAAGCCCACACGTGGTTAATAATGGTACGACAAGCATAAGAAACCGTATGAACTTCCTCCTCAAAGCGCAGCTTGTTCCGCAAATTCCAAATTAGCCAGACGGTATTACAAAACTCATACCAAAAAGGGCAAACATGTTACTCCAGATAGAAGCAGCAAAGGGGCAACGAATAAATAAGTGATCCATGCTCTCAATAGCCATCCTGCAGAATAAACATATAGAGGCAAGAGCAATACCACGCCTTTGAAGAAAAACTTCTCTAAGAAGCTTGCCATGCATGCAACACTTTCCAAACTCAAGAAATGGCCTCCAAATTAACTTAAATTTAGGACGCATAAGCTCATAAGCATCTTTAGCAGTAAGAGTGCCAGAAGAGGATGGAGCCCAAATACCAAAACATCTGCAGCAACAGGATCACGGAAAAAAGAGGTACCTTTAATTATGTCACAAATACCCGGATGACGAAGTGGTAGAAGAGGCGGCAGGTGCCATTCACCATTGTAAAAATACATCGAAACCATCTCGCAGATATATATTTAGCCTAATAGAAGGGCGGGGACCAATCAAATAACGGGTATTATCAAGTACTTCAGGCCAAACATGCTTGATGCCGGGCCAAATAGAAGAAGAAACATAAGACGAGCGAATTTTACCTCCTCTCCAAAATTGATCTCGAATAAATCGGGAACGAGAAGAATTAGAAAATAAAATCTCCCGACCTTTTTTTAGCAAGAAAGCCTTGTTAAATACTCTGTTCATACTTGTATCAATTTGTTTTAAAGCACACCACAAACTGCTTAGTATGCCATGGAACCAAAACAACGCATTTGTTCTCTTACAACACAACCTCTTATGAATGTAACTATTGGGCATCAAAAGCCTATATTTCAAATATATACTTGCAATAGATTTGAGCTTTTCGTAAATGATGACATTGAACACCCGAATATATACGTGACACAAATTCTCATCAATTTTCAACTTTTTCTCTTTTTCAATTAGATTTTCAATTTCATTTTTTTCTTTTCTTAACATTGTATACTACACGTTTGTTTCTTTATAAACTTATCAAATCACAAAGGTACAAGTATATTCTTTGCATATTTGATCGCTAGACACAACTTTTCCCAACCTCTCTTTTATGCAATAAAAACTCAATAAATCAACAATAATGAAGAACGCTAAACACTTGCAAATAATTCTGCAATTTCTCAGAACAATAAAGGATGGATAAATTTATAATAAAAAAAAATTAATGTATGGATAAATCTATAAAGATGACTTTATCTTAAACAACATAATCCAAGTAAAATCCCAAATAAATATCAGGGTCAAAATCTAATGAGAATTAGTCATGAAAATATTAACATTAATAAAAATTCAAACATTATGCATATTGGGCCACAAATGCATGAATGTAAACGTTCAAAGTTTGAATCAGAATTTTGTCTTCATCCTAGAGGGCTGAAAGCAACAGAACCCAAACCCTTCAACCCTCTCGCAACATTAGCTTTTCTTGAAGAACTTTCTCGTCGGCAAATAATGAAGCAATTGTTTGGAAAACGACAAAACAAATGTCGGTGATCGTGAAAAGAATCGGCGATTGTTAAACGTGAATCACCTTCTTTTTCTGTTGTCAAATTCGATACAAACCCAGCAATTTCAACCCAAAACAAGATGGTGGCCATTCGCCAGATTGGTTGAAGCACCGATTGACTGGCAACGATTGGGAGTGACGATGCAAAATTGAAACCTTAGAGAGAGAACAGTTCAAATTTTTCTAAAATTACGTTTGTGTCGTTCATGTAGTTCATGTTGATACGAGGTGCTTATAAGAGAAGAATATTTCAGTCATTTTCACAGTTCAAAACTTTCTATTCCAGCAACAGAAACCTAGTTTTTATTATAGCACTGCCTATCTAATTTATGTCTAATACAGCTAATTTACCCAAAAAAAAAAAAAAAAAAAACATTGGTTTCTTTGTCAGTTCACATCAGTCAATTAACTATTTTCTTGATCAACTTCACAAAATAAGGATGACATGAGACAATCAATGAAAACACAAAAATAAAGCCACAAAGTTGCAAGTTCAAGGAGAAAAAATGGAACATACAAATAATTAAGCTTAAAACAAATAGAATACATAGAAGTCTACCCCATTGTTTTATCTCCTCACTCACTTTGAAAAAAATAATTTTATTGACAAATTTATCTTTATGTAAAATGACATCTAAAAACTTAAAAACCAACCACTCATATCTTGCCACATAATTATTAGTTATACACAAAAATTTTAAAACCTAAAATATCATAAATGAGAAAAAGAAAAAATCAGAAACCTCTACCTCTACAATTATAACCCTGATAATCCGCTCAGCCTCCTTTCCTTAAGTAGCCGGTATCGTATTTGGTTTGGTGTTTTGGAACAATTTGGATACCTACCATATATTGAATTTGGAGAATCTGATGTCACGGAATAGCCGAACCAGCACCAAACTACGGTGACTCTTCAATCGCCTCAGATATACACCCAGGCTTTCCAATTTTTCTATTCAATTACTGAATTTTATTTACTTTTCAAATTTAATCACGCACTCTCTTATGCGGTCTGAATTCAAATTGAATAATGATAGGAATTGGGTATCGGGCGGTTTCGGGATGTGGTGGTGCTGCGATGGTTGGCGACGTGGTGCGACTTTTTCTGGGGATTTTGGGGAGGGCTGCTGAAGTTGCAGAGTAATTTTGTTAATGTTTAATGCAAATTTAGGAGAGCTGACAATTAACCCAAAAGCAAAAGCACTTTCTCATAGTGCTTATAGCACACAATAAGTAATATTCTACTTGGATTCTCGTCGTTTAAGAAGATAAGATGTGGGTGCTTTGAGTAATGATAAAAAAATTTTATAATTATAATAACTTTTTAAAAAGTAACAAGAAAAGATTGAAGAAGAAATATGTGGGGTTATTTGGGAACAATGGCAGGTGGGAAAGAGGGTATTTTAAATATTTATGGTGGGTGTAAATATAAGGTGGTGAGGAGATATGTCTGATAGGGTGGGCGTAACGTGTTTCCAGCAAATATTAGGTGGGCTGAACATCTGGACTTGTGGTTGGTTGGCAAGAAATATAAGTTATGGCCTTATATAAATAGGGAGCTTCTTTGTACACTAAAAATGATCTCTAGACACCCCAAATTTTGAAAAAAATTGAAGAGAACAATTTACCATAGTAAGAATGATAAGCCAATTAAATATTTCTTAATAAAGAAGTAAATAAATTAACATTCTTATTTATGGATAATATTAAACATGTGTTAAATGTGATTGTGTAAATAAGTGTGGATATGGATGAGATATTGAATATCGTTCAAGGTGCATTCTATTATGATTGTACTTTTTTCACTATGAATAAATGCACTTGGCATGGCGAATATGAGCCACAATTCCATCAAACCAGCTATAGTTTTCTCTCTGTTTTATATTTTGCCGCACCATGATAAGCATGTCCATGACACGTTATCGTGTTGGCTCTTTCATTTGTACTAAAGAGAATTATACTGAAGTTTTTGGCCATCTTTAATCATGGGAGTATTATTTTCAATCATTCTTACTTTGATTTACTTTTTATTTTCGCGAATTAGTATACTTGCTATTGAATTCAATTCTCTCCTGTTATTGTATATTGGCAGATTGGCCTTTGAAGATGTGTCGGAGTTGAAGCAGTGCATAAACAAATTGTTCAGCCATCATCATCGGTAATCCATGTTCTTCTAAAATACGGTCGATTATTGATATTTTGAACTGATTGCATGAACCTTCTGTGATCATGAACCCAATTTTACGCGTTTAGCAATTATTGATCATACACCAAATATTGTGTTAGCATCTACATTTAATATATCTGTCATATATTAAGTGAATTGATGATTGTGTGAACAAGGAAGAATAGGTTTTTTATGATTTTTTTAAAACATAAAAAAACATAAAAATTCGTTTTTAGAAGAAAAAAAAGAATTATTTTACTAATTTGTTTTCCGTTTTTGAAAAAAAAAAAAAAAACCTACTGCATGAAACTAATATCGACTGACCTAGCCCAGCCCAGCGGCTCCATCCCAGGCCGCCCGGCATGGTTTCGACCGAGCCAGCCCCAGGCCTTTGGGCCTTCCACCATTAACACACGGCTTGCTCCAACCCACATCCTTGTTTGGCTTAGGGCCTTCCTGGCCAATCCTTCATGACTACTGTTGGGCTCGGAGCTTAACCCATCTTCACACCCCAACCTCTCACGGGCGTTTGGGCTGCCTTATACTTGCTAGTTGGACTGCAACTTCAACCCAATTGCAAAAATTAATTGGGCCATATTTTCCACATTATGCCTTGTTGACCTACGTTCATCTACATGTTCACGATATATATGTTAATTTTATTTTGTTTGTTCTATATATTGCTTTTGCTTGGATGTATCATGAACTTGAAGTTCATAAGTCGAACCTAAAGTTTCGAATAAGTGCCATGACACCCTAAGTTTCCTTAGAAATTAAATACCCATAAAACGTGGTTTTTAGCAAAATTTAAGCCAAACCATGTCTTAGAACCCGAATGTTCTAACTTTTATGATTACGATTTATTTCCTATAAGCACCAACCACAATCTTGTTCCTTCCATTGGTGGATTTCGGTGTAACAAGTTGACTTCACCCTAACATGGAAGTTTCTCATGAAAACTATTTTTATGTGGGGCTGAAGTTGTGAAGCTATGACTCACAGGAAGGTGAGAAATATTGAAGCCAACAATGACGTGGATAAGAGCTAAGTAAGCCTCCATCATGATCTTCATCCAAGAACTTATGCACGAAGCATTGTAAATGGAAGTACCTACAGTAGCGAAGAATTCCATGGCTCTTTGACTCGCTCTACGGACAGTTAATCATGAAAAATGATCTTGCAGAAACAAGACATACCTTTACTAAACAAAGACATATCTTGCCGAAGCAAGACATATCTTGCGACACAAAGACATGATTGAACCCCCATCCGTGAATAGAGTACAATTCACAAGTTTATAGAATCGATTGAATTTTGGTAGGAAAAGATTTTCTCTTCCTTCCATGCCTCTAAAATGCTCATGAATAAACGCTGTAGGCGAGTTCACTAAGTTCTCGAATGCGATTACTACCACATTGCTCAGCAGCACAACGGTGAAAAGCGGCACCCCAGGGTGATTGGTGAGAGAGTGCAGACAATATAGACCCGGCAGAACAGAGCCTGCAAATGGTATAGACCCGGCCAAATGATCTCTACCAAAAGGTATAAATAACCATTTGGAGTCTCTAGAATGGCATGCCTTGCTTCGGCATGGATGTCTGCAGAAGATCACGCTGTCTCGAGCGGTGTCTTAGAACATGGCTCTGCTTGACGGAGACACCCTCACAAGATCTACTCATCGTTCTTAATTTGGAATCTTGAATAGTGGTAGAATCAGTCTACCAAAGGCCCGCCTAGCGCTAAGCCCCGCCTGGCGCTGAGCTGTTCACCGCTCCCGACTAGCGCCTAGCGTCTTTAGAACCTTGTTGATAGGTTAATGCTAGTCAATGTTGTAATTTATTATATATACATAAATAATGTTATGTTTGTCACTCGTATCTTTTTGTATTATCTTTTAGTGTTCTCTTGTTTAATTGTACATGTTGATCTAGGAGCACAGCACATGATGAAACTTTTCTCATATTGAAATGCGAATAGAACCACTCGTGTGTAAAGAATACCTCAGCAAGTGACCTGTTATCATACCCTATCACAAAAAGGTGGAAAAGAGAGGTTGCATATTGGATTTCAGGTAAAAGCATTTTTAACATATACATAATTGTGGATCGCCTACCTTAGCGTTCTCTCTCTCTCTCTCTCACTCGCACTAACATATGGGATACGGAATTTACTGAAGGATTTAGCTACTCGTTCTCAAGCAATAATGGATCGTCTAAGCTTTGTAAAGGTGGGTGTGGTTAGACTTCTAGAAGTTGATATAACATTCTAATCTGTTATAGGCATACATCAGCTGCATCTATAGTAATTGTATATATGTTAAAAGATGAAGGTCTCAGTAAACTTTAAACCATGAATCCTCTCTCTCTCTCTCTCTCTCTCTCTCTCTCTCTCTCTCTCTCTCTGTCCAAATTAGTTTTAAGTTTCAGGTTGTTTATAGGTCATTTATAAGTTGCGGCCAAAAAATAATAATTTTGAAATTTGAGATTCTGCAGGATGAGTAGTTTTAATCCCTCCGTGCTTTGGTTTCCTACATTATGTTAGAAGCTATTCTAATATCAAGGTTTTGTTATATGTTTGAACACAGGTTAAAGTGCTGACAGTTTGCCAGTCAAGAAATGCAGACGGCCTAGAAGGTAGCATATTTTGTTTTGCTCCCTTCAATCTGTATCTTCCTCTTTTTAATGATATTGGCATCAAAGAATAAGTTTTTAACAAAAGTGGTGCTCTGTAGTGATCTCGTTTTCTTATAGAAAAAAAAGGAAGAGTCTGGGGTTTGGAAGTATAAAAAGACCTACGCCTAAATATGAAAACGTATTCAATACAGTTTCTTATCCGATATTACATCTTTCATAAAACACTACATATTTCTTATTTTTGTAAATTTTGTTACATGGTAGAAGAAGCAGAAACAGCCCAGAAATGGAAGAGAGATCATATGGTTCATATGATGGAAAGAGTAACGAGGAAGTGAAGAAGGGCGAGGATTGATCATGTGCTTCAAGTGCACGTAGATATACCCACCACCTCATTCACTTCACATAGACATACAAACACAGACACACAGAATTCACACTTGTGCACACTCATTACGCATGTGCATCCACCGAGTCTCATTTATTTTCCTTTTCAAAATCTGCCCTGCAACTTAACGCCTTATACCACTTGTTACTTTCTTTATCTCAGTTAGACACATAACAGGTAATTACTTCCCCTTGTGTCATCAGTACCCGCTCATTCTTTGATTCCTCAATGAGCTTTTTGTTGATCATGCAGGATAAGACATTTTGAACATCCCGTATCTTTCTGCAATTGGAGCACATACGTACGTACTCCACTTCAATGTTTCTCTTATGCAATTGGAATTGTTATCCATCTTTTCTTTATCAAATGAACTATTGTATACTGTTGACACAAATTGTCGTGTATCACACAAACCATATTTGTTTATGCCCTTGCGCAACGATGTTCCTCATATTTATTCAAAGCCAATATGTTCCTCATTGTGAGCAAGTTGGTGTGCAGAAACTATTGGAGGACTATGACACTGCCCTTTTCATATTGAAACACTTGTACCCGAGGAATACCTGATGAAAGCTTACTCGAGGAATCTAGTGAGGCGAAACTCAAAAACTGAGATGGTTTCAGGCTGGTCTGATCAAAGAGAGACGGCAGAGAGAGGAGGAGCTTCCTTTGACATTCTCTGAAAGAAGTAGGGTCAGAAATTTCTCAAAGAAAGCTAACAAGTTTCCTCTGAAGAACTCGAGGGTTATAACATAGCTTTCTCTTCGTTTTGTGGTTGCAGGATGAAGATGCTAGATTAGGTGGTTGCAGCAGAAGGATTAAACCATTTTGGAGTTATATATCCTTAAAGCCTTTTTGTCTACGAGCAATTGATTCACAGCAGGATGTTAATCTATTCCAGCTTCCGCTAAGACCGTGGTGAATTGGAACTACTTCGAAATTCTCGGGCCACGTTGCGAAAGGACATAATGTGCAGAAAAAAAGCGTTGGATGGGTTGGCCCGGTGCTGGCGAGGGAGCGAGTGCGTGCTGGTGTTAACGCATACTTGATATCTTGTTTTTATGTTTGTTTATCTGTGTAAATAACCACAAATGTGGTCTTACATACTGAATCAAAATAGTTTTTAGATTATCAGTCCGGAATATCTGTACAATATTTATTTAGTCAAGAATTTTTTAGAAGTTAATCCTTACCTTTTTCCTTTTAATTAATCTTATTTAATCATTTGATCCATAACAATTCCTTTCTTCTAATCTCTCCGCAGATTGAAATTTTGTAGTCCATTTCGGTGGAAAATTATCGAACAAGTGGAAATCATTCGCTTACCATCACCATCAGCGAACATGAAATAAATGTATCCTTTGGGTTCCTTGAACTGAAATCCGGGGAGGTACGAGGATGACGGCGTCTTTGAAACGAATTCCTATCTGCCTCGGAGAGAAAGTTGTCTATATGTTCCCTCGATCGCCAGTCTCCACTCTCACGGCCGACACGACATCCAGAAGCTCAATGCATCACCATGGACGACATCCTCAGAAACATCCTGCCTGATCTACACCACTGCCATCACTGCCAACACAAACGACTACGAACACCACTACCACATCACGCCGAGAACACCACCACTGGCATTAAAACACTTTCTTTTTTAAAAATACTTTTATAATCGATGTGGCACCATATTGTGGACTTATGAGCCCACATATATTGCCATGCGGTACACCTAACAAAATAAGCGATGGAATCATAATTGAATGACTAAATTGATTTGCGACAATCGATTTTAGGGTACTATTGATTGATTTTTTGAAATTGAGGGACCAGAGTAAGGAGTTGGGCCGATTCGGAATGATTTATGATAAGCGTAAAAATAATTGGTACACTGGTGCGACAAGGCAAAGAACACAAAAGAAAGTTGATGGAACAAGAACAATGAGCTAGTCACGACTCACAACTAGGCGGCAAATTCACTGAAATCTTGATTTCACGCTCAGTCTAACTTTTGAATCTCTTTCAACCAAGTGAAGACAATTACCATTGGACACCATATGTAGGTCTTTGCATGCATAGTGCCGTCTTGCGTGGCCTAAGTTTGAATGCTTCAAACGCATTGAACGATAATAGAAGTCATTACACAGCTTGGTACATATGCAGCCATGTCCGCGCAAGACTTAATAACACGTCATATCTAAGTTATTGCAGGTCTCTCTTAAGGATTGCTCAATCAATTCCTGAGTCTCCTCTCTCAAGTCTTCCTCCTGGGCTCCTATCTACCAATAAAGGACTAAAACATCTCATTTTCCAACAAGCAAAAACTTAGAAGCCATGATAGCAGGCATACAAAAGTGCTTCTGCAACTGATCATCCTTCTAATAGTAATAGAGGTGCTATTAACAGAAGCCACTTCATCCCAAACAACAGAATTAACCCCTCCACCTCTTCCTTCTCCTTCTCTTCCTCCTCCCATCAAGTTGAAGTCAAGCCGGTTGTCGAGACAAATAATGAGAATGGTAGCATCCCATATCCATTTTGGTACAAAAGGGTTGTTACTTTAATGAGGATTTCCTCATTACTTGTAATGACACACATCATGACCCCCAAAACCATTTCTTAGAAAAGTGATATTGAAATCACAAATGTATCCGTGTGAATGAAGGCTGTACATTACATTATGTGGCTTATTCACGACAAATTTGGTACACGCCCTTTCAACAACAAGCCTTCCCTATCTCTCCAAGTTTTCCTCCGACACTGACAACAAGTTTGTAGCCGTTGGTTGACACCTATGCATACATCAGGGGTTACAAGGAAGTGAAAGGGAATATGGGTACAGGTGGGTGCGTTGCAAGAACAAATAGCATTGACTATGTTTCCAACTACTCATGCTCTGGTATAGGCTGTTGCCAGACACCAGTATAAAGGAATGAGTAAATTTAGGGCGTATTTATATACAGTTTCAATAATCATACAAATGTGTAGAATTCAACGACTGCAGCTATGCATTCGTTGTCCAAGATGGCAAGTTCAACTTCTCGTCGAATATGTTGATGGATTTAAAGAACCAAGATACACTTCATTGGTACTTGATTGGTCAGTTGAAATGAGACATGCAGTAACGTTGTCGAAAGAGCAAGTGACTAAGAATTACGCATGTAAAGGGAACAGTACATGTTATAATGTCGAGAATGGGGTGGGGGTATCGCTGCAAGTGCAACTCGGTTACAGGAATCCATATACCTGGATGGCTGCCATGGTATTTTGTTTGACATTAATCAGTGTACCACTCATTAATATATATATATATATATATAAACTTGATTAATTTTTATGGTTATGTTGTTTGCAGACATTGATGGTGTGCGGATACAAAACTCAATAACACGCGAACATGTACAAATACTGATGGAGGCCATAACTGTTCTTGCCGCAAAGTACCATGGTGATGAGTAAATTAGGCGGTTGTACTGCCGATCGAACATTAGTTATTCAGATTATTGTGGTAAGTGTACGTGCATAGTTATTAAGGAAAATTATTCATGCACACCCTTTTCACCTCTGCATACCCTCCTTTTTTTCTAGTCTCGCCCAGTTGAACAAGTCGGAGAGGCAGAAAGTCCATAATCTGTAAAAAGCGAAAAAGCGTGTGCAGAAATCACTTCCATATGGCATATATTACTGTGTTCCCAGTCTTCTACATAACTATGTTTATGAGTGACCTACTTTATTTGCGCAGTTCTTTTTCTTTTTCTGCAATTATTAAATTATATGCTTCATTAAACTGTTTAGAAACACTTATCAACAATTATATATTGTCGTACTACATAAGTGAGTTTAACATCGTTAGATATGTGGTCAACAAACTGATCAGTAAAGTTTCTTATGTTGGAATGGCAAGAATAGTGTCAGTTTCTATCCTTGCTAATGGGCAGCTCTTGGTTGTTGGGATTCAAAGATGGAAGCTAATCAGAACTGAAGGAGAAGTTCTTCCAGAAAATGGAGGATTGATGTTACAACAACTGTTAGAGCGACGGATCCACTCATGAAACAGCAAAAATCTTCACATCAGAAGAACTGGAAGATGCTGCAACAATTATGATGAAACTGCAATTATTGGCAAGGGAGTTTTGGTACAGTATACAAAGGCATTTTAGTAGACGGCCGAAGTTGCAATCAAAGAGTCCAAAATAGTGGATGACAGCCAGATAGAGCAGTTCATCAATGAAGTACTAGTGCTTTCCCAAATCTAGCCATAGGAATGTGGTCAAGCTTTAGGTTGTTGTTTTGAGACAGAAGTCCCCCTACTAGTTTATGAGTTTCTCACCAATGGAGACCACTCTTTTGACCACATCCATAATGGGAGGAAGGCATCCAATATTGTTTGCAGGAAATCCGTCTAAGGATAGCTACAGAAACTGGAGTGCTATCATACTTGCACTCTGCAGCTTCTGTTCCTATCATTCACAGAGATGTCAAGTCTACAAACATACTCTTAGACGATAGTTTACGGCGAGTGTCTGATTTTGGTGCCTCAAGATTGGTGCCATTGGATCAAGCTCAGTTATCTACAATGGTGCAAGGAATAACTTGGCTATTTAGACCTGAATACTTGCAGACAAGCCAATTGACTGAAAAGTGATGTCTATAGTTTAGGGGGTTGTCCTCGTAGAGCTATTGACAAGAAAAGAAGAGAGCTTTCATTTTGACAAGCCAGAGGAAAGAGGAGGATTTGGCTATGTATTTTTCTTTCTGCATTAAAGAGGATCGCTTGCTGCAAGTTTTTGATGATTGTATTATTGTGACTGAGGCAAACATTGAGCAGCTTAAGAGTTTCAGGCCTCGCAAAGAAGAGGGTGTTTGAGAGTGAAAGGGAGAAGAAAGACCAACAATGAAGGAGGTAGCAATGGAACTAGAGGGTCACGAGAAAGGATAGTGAATCCATCCATGGGTTAATAAGCGAATCCAATTTAGAAGAAACTGAGTGCTTGCTTGGAGGAATATCAATGGAAACTATAAGCTATGAAGGTTGCGGAGTCGAGTTGAGTGTGATACCATGAGGAACCACATTGCATTGCCGGTTAATGATGGGGAGGTGATTGTGCCAGTGAACAAGTCTGTTTTATCGTGGGTGTTTGTGTGCTCTTTTGCCTAATGTTCGATGAGTACTTGTATCTATCAGTTAATTAATTTTAATTACCTTGTTTAGTTTGGAGTAAATGTATTTTGTAGTGAATGGAAAAAAGTTGTTCTTAATGATTGTATCCCACGGAGTACTTTATTTTCCCCTTCTCAAACTTCATTCATTGTTTTTGTATACACTTAACTTGTAAAGCAAATCATCAAAATTAAAATTTTTATGTAATACCAGGGATTACTCTTAAACGAGCACCAAGAAATTAACTGATGAAAATTTAAGGTTATTTAGCTATAAATCAATAAAATCTTTACTAAATAGCCATATATCAATGGCTAATTTTTGTTTTGGTTTTTGGACCTAATCAATGAGATATTTTTATTACAAACTTTTGCGTGGCGTTCTCTTCCTTGGCATCCACATCGATCCAAGTCTTCTTCTGATCCTCATCTCTTGGGCTGCACTTCGTCTTTGTTTTTCCCTCTTTTGTCGTTCATCCATGATTCCAAGTTCTTATACTATTCAATGTTGGCATATTATTCAATGTGTTTTCTCCCTTTCTCTTTTGCGTGTCCACTCTTGTAGTTCTTATACTATTTTTGTGGGGTTTTGATTGACTATCTGGACAAATTTAGTAAGAGAATAGCTGCATATAAGAGAGTATTTAGATTGAAAAAGTGGGCATGTTCTAGATTGAAGGAGTGGACATATTTGCAAAGTGTTGAGATTGAAGCTTTCGGGAGTAGACTACGATTAACTTGCAAGCATTGAATGCTCTGTAATCTGTGGTGTTAAAAGAAGGAAGAAGGGAGGAGAGTGTTGGTATGGTCCAGCCCATATTGAATGCTCTAGATTATTCTGAAAATGAAAACTAGGTAGAATTGGCTGGAGCATGCTAGGCAATTCTAGCATGTTATTGAAGTTGATGGAAGAAGCTAGAGTACTAGCTTCCTTGGTTGCAAATGGAAAGATCTAGAGGCTACAGATTTGTGGCTGGTCTGAAGATTATCTAAGTTAGAGGATGGTAGAATATTCTAGACTTAGAAACTTAGTTCCTAGTTTGTAGAAGGGACTAGAAACTAGTAGAATACCAAGCCCTCACCTATAAATATGGGGTGTGAAAGTGTTGTAGCAAGCAACCAAGAGTGAGTAGCAAGGGATCAAGTCAAGAAGCTAGAGGTTCACTCGAAGAGTGAGAGTGAAATTCACTACATTGTGTGGTGAAGTCTAGAGAGATAGAAAGTGTGTAGTATTCTTTCTTGTATTTATCCAAGCACTTTTTGTGGCTTGGTAAGACTTACTCTTGTTGTATCTTCATTTTTCATATAGTGAAGATTGATGGTTGTTAAAATTAAGGCGTGGCATAAGTGCCGAACACGTAAATTCTTAGTGTCATTCTCTACTTTACTTTGTGCATTCTCTATCTTGTAAATGTGAAGCATTTCTAACCAAGTGGTATCGAGCCTAGTTGGCTTGTATACGAGATGGAAAGGTGGCACTATGATCAAACTCACCAACTCCAATTGGGTAACATGGAAGCCAGGATGGAGGACATTCTCCCATTCTTGAGGATGCGCATGAGCCAATTGAAGGAGATGCCGTGGCAGAGAGTATGTACGATGCGGAGTGGAAGATGAATCGCAAGGCAATTGGCTGATTAGGCAATAAGGTGGGCGATAGTGTTTTTTCACCATGTGTCTAATGAAATGTCAATGCCATGAGAAGTTTTGAATGACTTGAGTCCTTGTTCGAAAGAAGACTGACCAGAAAGCCTTCTTGATCAAAGGAAGCTCATCAATGTGAAGTACAAGGATGGTTTAAATGTATGAGAACACTTGAACAATTTTGAATATCATTAACCGGTTAGCTACTATGAACATGGCTTGATTGAGGATGGTATAAAGCGCTCTTGTTACTTGGATCCTTACCGAGACAATTGGGAACCTTTGTGGTGAGATGCAAACCTTTCTGCTTCTAATAATTGTTCTTACTCTTGATAATGTTAAAAATAGCATGCTCAATGAAGAAACAAGGAGAAAGACTACGGCATAGATAAGCGGCCAAGTATTGTTTGTCCTGAAGGCAGCGGAAGAAGCAAGAGTAGGGCAGAGGTTATGGCGGAGTCCTGCTTCGATCCAAGTCAAGGTTGAAGTGCGTGCCACCATTGTGGCAAGAAGGCCATATGAAGAAAAATTGTCGAGTTTGGAAGAGAGCAAAAGGAAGGAATCAATCGAGAAGAAGATGATCAGGCAATACCCACGCAGCCAGTCCTATGTGGTGATGTGCAAAATATTGTCTGTTGGTGAATATGCTGCATATGGGTGATTCGACAAAGACATTGAATGGATTTTTGACAATGGAGCTTAGTCCATGCTCACGTCCAAGCGGGAGTTCTTGATCACATACAAAGAAGGTAACTTTGGCATAGTGAAGATGGGGAATGAAAGTTATTCTAAAATTCTTGGAATTGGTATTTTGAAACTAATCTCATTTGCCGGTTGATGTTGAAAGATGTAGAGACATATTCACGATATCGTCTCATCGATATCCATCGGTACCCTTGATCGACAGGTTATTATCACCATATTGGTGAAGAAAAGTGAAGCTTACTAAAGGCTTAATGGTGGTAGCAAGAAACCTGACTTTGTTGTACGTTATGCGGTCAAATGCCAAGGTTTTGAAAGGTGAGTTGAATCTTTGTGGAGGACTCGTCTCTAGACTTTTGTGGCACGCCAAGGAAGCTAGGCCACATGAGCAAGAAAGGCCCTGCAAGTTACGGCAAAGAAGTCTCACATTCCGCTGCCAAAAGGTGCGACATTACACTCTTGTGAGCATTGTTTATTCGGTAAGCAAAGAAGAGTTAGTTTTACTCATCTACAAAGAAGGAAAATTTGTTAGATCTTGTTTATTCGAGATGTGTGTGGTCCCATGGAGTCGAGTCATTGGAAAATAAATATTTTATTACTTATATTGATGATGCTTCCACCGAGGAAAGTGCAGGTGTTTTTGTTGGAAATCCAAAAGACCGAGTGTTTCGGACTTTCAGGGAGTTTTCATGCCATGGTGGAGAGGAAGGCGGGAAACCTCTCCAGGAGTGCTGTATGGCGACAACGGCAGTATGCATCTCACGGAGTTTAGGAAGTATTATGCGAGAAACACGGCATAAAATAAGCAGAAAGGACAGTTACGGAACTCCTGACATAACGGTGTTCTTTGAAAAGAATGAATCGAACCATCATGGAGAAAAGTCGGTGTATCTTTGAGGGCGCAAAGTTGTCTAGCGGTTATGGAGTGGCAGCAAGGGCAGAAGCTTGTTATTTGATTAATACGATCTCCATGTCCCAGTACCATTAGGTCTTGATGTTCCCGAGAAGAGTATGTTAGTAATGATGTGTCTTACTCTCATCACGAAGGTGTTTGGTTGCAAGCTTTGTGCATGTGCCCAAGAGCGTCGAGTTAGACTACAAAGCTACAGTGCATCTTTCTTGGCTATGGTGGTGAAGATTTTGATTCTGATTATAGGATCCATACCCGAGAAGAAGTTTGCTCGAGTAGAAGATGTGATCTTTTATGAAGATAAAGAAGCAATTGGGGATTAGGATAAAGACACAACCAGATGGTCGCGATCGAGAGGAGTTGATCCATTAGCGAATGGAAAGTCACGGTGACATCCACTGACAATTGCCAATGAAATTGTCTGCCGAACCAAGTAATGATGATGAGAATTCTGGGTAAGATATACTTGAGATCATAGAGTGGCGATCGAGGAGCACGAAGAAGCGGTCAAGAGGGAACCCAATGGGAGGCCTCGGAAGCCAGCAAGAGAATGGTCAGTCGGAAGATCGGCCAGTCGAAGACCATCTGCAAGTATTCTTCATCAGTATATCATGTTGACTAATTATGGAAGCCAGAAACATGAGGAGGCGAGAATTTCGTAGTAGACACGAGTGACAAATGGATGAAGGCAATATAGATGCAGAATGGATTCCTTATTAAAGAATGATACTTAGCAAATTTGGTGGAGCTTCCAAAAATGAGAAAAGCATTGAAAAACAAGTGGGTGTTCAAATTAAAAAGATGACAACATGACAAGGTACAAGGCTTTCGTTTGGTACGTCGAAAGGTTTGGAGGTGAAAGGTTGACTTGATGAAATTTTCTGCAGGTGGTGAAGATGACTTGACCAGTGTATCCTTGGTATGGCATCAAGCATGGATCTTGAGCTTTCGGCGAGTTAGGCGTTAAGCGCATTTCTCCACGGCAATTTAGAAGAGGAGACTATACATGAACTTAACTTAAAGGCTTTGAGGTAAAGGTAAAAACGATTTGGTGTGCAAGGCCGAAGAAAAGCTTATATGGTCTTAAGCGGCTCGAGACGAGTGGAATAAAAGTTCAACTCATTCATGGTGAATAATGGTACAAGGGCTTTCATCTTTGACTCTTGTGTCTATATCAAGCGATCTTACGAGTAGAATTCATCATTTTATTACTTTATGTTGATGACATGTTGATTGTCGGTCCAGATGCTTACATGATTAAAGCTCGAAAAGAAAGAGTTATCTAAGACCTTTGACATGAAAGGACTTAGGGTTGTAAGCGGTTACAGGCATGGAGATAATTCGTGAGAAAATCAGAAGTTGTGGTTGTCACAAGAAAAGTATGTTGAGCGAGGTGCTTGAAGGTTTCAACATGAAAGCAATAATAAGTAAGCTCACCTTTAGCCAATCATATCAAGTTGGCGAAAATTAGTGTCCAAAAACATATGAAGAAAAAGGAAAATGGCGGGTTGTTCCCTACTCTTCCAGCGGTAGGAAGTATCATGTATGCAATGGTGTGCACGGCCGGATATTGCTCATGCGGACACAGTGTGGTGACGAGGTTTCCTCTCTAATCCGAGGAAAGACCCTTTGGAAAAGCATTGAAAGTGGATTCTCGAGATATTTGAAAGGGACTTCTAAGATGTGCTTGTGCTTTAGCGGTTCTAAACCAACACTTGGAAGGATTCCTGAATCTTGACAGGAGGAGTGACACAGATGGTAGAAAATCTGCGTGCAGGTACTTGTTTACTTTTGCAGGAGAAGCGATCTCATGGCAATCAAGTTGCAAGGAGTGTGTTGCTGTCCTGGCTGGTGAATATGTAGCTCTTTTTGAAGCATGCAAGGAGTTGTTGTGGGTGGCAGTTTCTCAGAGTTGGGTTTGAAGCAAAGTGATTATGGCGTTTATTGTGATAGTGTTCAGTGCTCGGATTTGAGCAAGAACAACGCATATCATTCACGTACCAAGCACATTGATATTCGTTATCTTTGGATTAAGTGCTATTAGTACAAGTTGCTACAGTTGAAGAAGATTCACTCTTAGATAATAATTCTTGGACATGTTGACAAGGTAGTCACAAAATCAAGTTGGAATTACGCATTAAAGAGCTGCTGGGATGGAATCCGGAGTAAGCTTTGGAGTCATGATCGAAATTCCTCTCTCATGGTGGAGGGAGATTATTGGTATATGGTCATTATGATGAATGCTCTAGATTATTCTAGTAAGCAAGTGAGGGGTGGGTACAGGCATGCTAGACAATTCTAGCATGTTATTAAGTTGATGGAAGAAGCTTCTAGAGTACTAGCTTTCGCCAGTTTATAAATGGAAAGATACAAATTTACACAATTTGTGGCTAGTCAAATTATCTAAGTTAGAGGATGGTAGAATATTCTAGAACTTAGAAACTAGTTCTAGTTTGTGAAGGGACTAGAAACTAGTAGAATACCAAGCCCTCGCCTATAAATAGCAGATTGTAGTGTTGTAAGCAAGCAACCCGAGTGAGTAACCAAGATCAAGTCCAAAGCTAGAGTTCCACTCCAGAGTGAGAGTGAGAGTGTTCCACTTTACACATTGTGTGAGAGTGAGAAGTCTAGAGAGATAGAAAGTGTGTGTTATACTTTCTTGTATTTATCAGAAAGCCTTGCACGTGGCTTGTTGAACTACTCTTGTTGTACTCTTCATTTTCATATAGTGAAGAAGATTGATGGTTGTTAGTGGGCGTAGGCATAAATTGCCGAACCCGCGTAAATTCTTAGTGTCCATTCTCCTACTTTACTTTGTGCATTCTACACTCTTGAGAGAGGAGGAAGGAGGAGTGAGTCGGCTTTCATGGAACCAACAAATGAATTTGAGATGGGTGCGCAAGTGTTGGACCTATTCCAAATACTATAAAATATGTGGGAAAGTAGGTGGCAGTGGCTGAAAGTAATGACATTAGTATGCTTAATTTTTATTTATTTTAGGTGTCTTAGTGTTAGACATGGCGAAGCGGATGCGTGTTTAATATTCGTGTTCATGTGGTTCATTGATAAGCACGATATTCTAACAAGTTGTGTCGTGGCACTTTCAGTGTATCTTAAACGGAGGTTTAAGAAAATTCAAACTAACGAACCCGTTTAAATTAGAGAGGTTTTGATATAGGCAGCCTTGTGTTTTAATTTCTTATATTAAACATTTTTTCTGCAATTTTTGTGATTAATTTTTATTTTATTTTTAGAGATTTAATGTTCACGTTGCTTTTTCCACGTTACTTCTATAGTTTTAAGTTTCTCCTCTATCTAACACTTGTATTTAATATATGGATCTCTCATATTATAGTGATTTCAATTTTTATTGTTATTATAATATATATTTTAGTGAATTGAATAGAATGTTCAAGTATATAAATATAATAAGGTACGTTTGAGGTGTATGGTTGTTTGATTATATTGGTATGTTTGGTTACCTATAATAAGGGTACATTTCGTTTTATAGTACATTTAGATTTTTAATTTAATTGGTTTAGGTAATTTTTATTTGAAATCTAAACATATCAATAATCGGTATGTTTTAAAGTTTGAATGTCTGCAGTTTGTTATATTTTTTTATTAGTGATCGTCAAATTTTGATACCTTAATTGAGTTATCTCTTTATTTATTTTTTGTTGATAATATTGATAAATTAGTTAGATTAATTAATTTTAATAACAAAAGTACGAAATTAAAATTTCTAGATTGTAGACAATTAGTTGTTAGCTAGCTTAGAAAGTGAATATATATTAAATAAATATAAAAATCTTGGTGGCAATTGATCAACCATCTTAATCAAATATCAAATATGGAGAATGAAAGAGATATTTGTAGAAAATCGATGAGAATTCTATTTTCCTATTAAATTAAGAAAATAATAAAAGGTTAAAACTTTAAATCTTAATCGAAAGTATTGAATAAGACAAAAAAATCAATTTTTTTACATTACCTCGCGCCAAATCACGCTAGTCATTGGACGAAGCTCTCTCTACCACTACTCTCTCTCTCTCTTTCACTCGGCCCCATCCCCTTCTCTCCTCTCTCTTTTTCCTTGTGCCCCACCCTTTCTTTCTCTCTCTCCACCTCTTTACTTCGTGTCCATAGCACTCTCTATAGCTACATCACTCTTTCACAGGCCCACACATATTTAAGTATAACAACTTATATAGATATATATATATATATTATAACAATTTAAAAGCATTTATATACATGTTTAAAAATACGAAAAATTAAAAAAAAATATATATATAAGGGTGATTATTTTAGAAATAATAATGGTTACAATAAATATTTTAGAAATAATAATTGTTACAATAAATATTTTAAAAATAGTGATTATTTTAGGGTTGTAGTGCGAGGAGTTATGAGAAGAGCTCACCAGGTCCCTTACGACCACCTCGACAAGTTCATCTGTGCAATTGGTAGGGAATAGCAGCGCCAACCAAGTGTCATCTGTTTGGACCACCCTTCGGGAAGCGGCGAGGGATTGATTCAAACAACTCTGGCGGGATGTTAACCTGCGTTCTCGAAGCTCGAACAAACTTTCCTTGACACTACATGATCATCTTCCAAAAGCGGTACACCCCGACCGATCTAGCATTGTTAGTGGCAGTCTCAACGAGTCGTTGAAGATTGCATCTCACTTCAACAACGAGTATGCAGTGCAAGAGTGTGACGACTCTATTATAGCGGACAAGAAACCCAAAGAAATTTATTTTGTCAGATAATTAGGTGAATAATAATTAACTTGTGGCAAGTTGTTCCAGGAGAGCTTCCGTAAAAGGGTGCAAATTTCGACCCAGCACAGGTAGTTCTGCACCAATTAATGGATTTCACCAGGTAAAGTAAGCCTCTCTGATACATTCCCAGAACAGCGAGTAACATGCCTTGTGAATACATAGCCAGAGATCGACAAAGTGTGAAAATTGTAATATGGTGATCCAGCACCAGCAGAAAGTGTAGTACTTCTTGTTATGCTGATAATTCGTGATTATTAATTGTGTGATAACTAATGACTGATTAGTACGATAATTAAGCTGCTCAATCAATTAACAAGTCTCTATCCATCAATAAAGGACCAAATATCTCATTTCAAGTTTGAACATTTGGACACCAAATTGAAATTTAGAAGAAGCCTCAATTGAGAGTATGATGAGCATACGAAAAATAAGCTGATGCTGACTAAGAGTCAAGTGTTTATGCATGGACTGGGATTTAGTGATTGCTTTTTTATTCCAAAAACCTCATTACAAGGGGGAACTGTGAATTATGATTTAACAAGTCCCGATGCTTTTACATTTTGACTGGACAAAGGGACGAAATAAGCACGCATCTTGGATTAGAGGTGAAGGAAAATGCAAAACAAAACACAAGAAAACTTATTTTCCCAAGAAAAACATAAATAAATTTTCTTTCTTCATAAGTTATGTATATAGATAAAGGTCTCTCCAGTTCCCCTGGGACTCATAAATTTGAGTTTTGAGTAGTCACATGTTGTAGTGTTTTGAGGCATCTTCGATGGAGTGATGTAAATTTAGATGTAAAAACCCACGTTTATCTTATTTTATTTTTGAACTTGAATGTAGTAGTTCAATGGCGAGTCATTCTTTTAGTCATTTCGTGACCAATGATTCATTGTCACCTATTTTGAATTTGATATTAAAGAGATTAAAATAGTAAAAACACGTTCATTTATTCTCTAGTAATATCAAATCCAAGGAAATGATGACCATACATTCTTTGTCACTTGCCACCTCATGACAAGAGAGAATTTGTGTTCAATGGCATATATATTGTTTTTTATGGGGGCCCTCGTTCATCCTTTTATGAGAGATCATCCGCTACGATGGGGCGGGATGATTGGCTCGATACCACTTGTTGGATCAAGCCCAAGTACTTTAGCTCCTCTGGTTGCACCAATAATGTCACAACTTCATACCCTAAGTCCATCGGGGTGACTAGTGGTTATTACGATTTTGTATTGGATTGTGATCTTTTTAATGACGGGAGTTCTTAATTCTAGCTCTTGATGAAGTTAATATACCGCCTTTGCACTCATGCAGGGGAGCATGCAGATATTCGCTTGCGAGCTTCAGCTGGAGAGAGAGGATTCACCAATTTAGTCCAGATGAAAGAGAGATGGCCGGATGAGGAGCTTCCTTTGACATTCTACAAAGAAGAAAGAAATCACGGTCATAAATTTCTCCAACTGGCTTAACAAGTTTCCTAGAACTCGCGAGTTATAACATAGCTCTCGACTCGTTCACGGCTGCGGGATAGAAGATACTCTTGTAGGTGGTTGCGTGATTTAAACCATTTGGGTTATCGTTAGCAATTTTTACTATGACCAATTGCTTCACAAAAAGCGAAGAGTTGATCGGACAAGAAAAGCTAAAGGTGAAAACTACATTTGTAAAACTGATAAAGCTGTATTGTAGCGGATAATCACTCTCGGCGAGTTATCTTGTCTATTAGGCTACTCACCAACTAGAGGCGGACTCATCATAATCTTGATTTCCACGATGTGTCAAATTTTAGAGTCTTTCAATCCAAGTGAAGACAACTACTAGACTAAAGACTAATTAAAAGTGGCCGAGTTTAATTCTTCAAAACAAATGAAACAAATAAAAAACGATCCGCAGTTACAACGGCTCATCGTTGAGAAAGTATTTTGGTTGATCGGTGGTATGTATCAACTAGCATAATTGATTTCCAATCTTTTATTCAACTTTATCACTAATTAATCTTTTACCTTCAATGAAGCCAAAAGTTTAGAAGTTTGCATTCTCATTCAACATATATACTTTCAATCTAGTGACTATTTTCAATCGAATCACCAAACGAAACCACTAACACTACTAGTAGTAAGCGATTGCTTGACTCGACGGGGTAGCGACTAAGGAAATGTTGGAAATTTTAGCTGAAATTATTTAAAAAGCAGTTTAATAAAAAATCGGTGTATTAGATGTTTTTGGTAAATGAATGAAAACTGTTTTTCAAAATCACATATCGCTCACAATGAGAAATCAAAGCAAGCAAAAGCAAAAGCGGTGAGATGCTTACAAGCAGCGGCTTTTCTCAGCAAAAAAATCTAGTATGCTCCGGGAGTAAACTTTACTCAGGAAAAAATCAACGGCTAGATGATGCCTCCAGAAGTATTCAATGGTGTAGATTAAGGCAACAAATTTGCCAGTAGCAGGATGCGCAAGTGGGAGGAGGAGCTTAGGTGAAGCAGAAAGAAAAAAGCAGTCTTCATAGGCGGGGAAAGAAGGCAGTTCCTAAAAATCAGTAAAAACCAAAGGAACCGAGCGAAGAAACGGCAAGCAATTAGAAGGCCAGGCAACCATAGCTGCCTGCCAACGATTGCGGGCAAACACTGTCTCGGTGTGGACTCTACCGAGGTCGCCTTCGGCCTCGCTCCCCACCACCGATCAAGGTTCTTGGCGTCACTTCTGCGACAACCGGTGAGGAAGTATTTTCAATCGCTTCAAACATGATGGTAAAGGGTAGTCAAGATAAAACTTCTCAAGCCAGTCCAAATACGTGGGCGTAAACAATTTCTTGTTTTTGTCTAGCAGCGTATGAATCGTTCATTCACAAGCAACCTTGAGACCATTGCTTCCATAAGCATGTCTCTTGTAACAAGTAAGAACTGAAGCAGCTTCCAACTCATAAGGAAGGGAGGTGAGAGAGAAGATCGTAAATGCTTGATCTTCTCTTGGGCCTTCGATTCTGAAAATATCCTTCTTCTTTGTTAGAAGTAGCAAATAGAACTCCAAAGGCTTAAATCGACTACCATAGTCTTTGCTCTCCCAAATTAGGTAATTTACTACATTTGCTATAATATTTGTGAAGCGATTTAGTTGCTTGTTGTTGAAAATCGGTTTTACGATTCCCGATTTGTTGATTCCCAATTTGCCTTACCTTTGGTATCTGGTTGATAAGTATCGATGGGTTAGCGTGCAGTGGATGGTGCATTCAAAATGTATGTCCTTTGTTTGCCATTGCCTGGCGATATATGTTTGTATAATTTCAGTATGTGAATATAGTTACGTATTCTCATTTTTAATGCATGTAATGTGGTTTGTGGGCAATTGAAATTATGCAATTGGGTTTGGGTGTTTGCAAGTGAAATTATGATGAAAAATTGTGGTTATAAAATTAATGTAAAACATCGTTTTCACGTGCAACCCGATAAATCATGCTTAGCAATGTCAAACTCTTTGTTTGAGTTTTGTGAATCCCCTTAGGGCAAGTTTATGCTTATGATTAATACTGACTACTTGATCATGTAACAAATTGTGACAATGTTGGAGCTTTATAATCTTGTTTTCTACCAAATTGAGGAAAAAAATTATATCGCGAAATTCTGGGTGATAAGTTTATGCAATTGGCAAAAGCTGATGAGCTAGTATGCATAACATTATGCAATTGGCAAGCGGTAGGCTGAATGTCTGTATAACATCATGCAATTAGACAACATTTTAAATGGTATAATAACCATATTTTTGGTGTTGTAAAACTATAGTTCAAGTGGTAATTTACCATTTAAGCGAGTCAATCGTCGTTTAAGTTGTAAAAACATTGTTTAAATATGTTATCTCCCATATTGATTTTGAATGGCGTATGTTCACATATTTTCAATCATGGGTTTTGCATGCTAAATTTTGGGTCTTTGTTTTGTAGGCATGAATTAAGTAGAGAAGATATGGGAAAATATGATCGATAGGATTAAGAATTTTATTTGATGTCAGTGTTGATGGCAACAACAATCTAAGTAATGGAAGAGGTGGATAAAGTGGGCGAAAATGTGGTAGATAGGCGATTGGTATGCTTCAATTTGAGGAATAGATTTAAATGATTTGAGGAGGGAAGATCTTGAATTGAAGAATTCAACTCAATTGAGGAAGTAGAAGATTTGTACAATTGATATGCAAGCGGGTTGGGTTTAGTGTAAGGAAGGACAAAAGGAGATGAATATAAGTGGCAAAGTTTTGAGGAGAATATGGGTATGCTACAAGGAAGGCCTGAAGTTTTGAACAAAATGTCAATGTTAAGAAGCCTCTCACTAGGGAGAAATGCCCGGCTGTTTTGCAAGTAAATCTTGAAGCGTGACACTTATATTGTAAGAAATTTGAACCAAATCACAATCATGCATTAGCTATTGTACATGAGCAACATTCCTCGGATTCCACCCTTAGGAATATCCTGAGACGGACTTAGCACAAGCTATTGGAATGCGAAGAGTTGCTATAAGAACATGTCATGTATGCGGTATATGGTGGATCAAAGTGGTGGGTATATGAATGTTGGTTTCAAAGCAAAGATGCATGTGATAAGTTGAATGCGACACCCAGAGACCAAATTTTACTCGAAGGTGATCTTTGAAGCTTCACTTGCATACTTGAAAAGCAAAGCATTGCGATTACGGGTACTACGCCCAGGTTTGGTATGGAGCGATGAGAATAGGCTTGTGAATTTATTTTTGGAGAGATTCAATTGTGTTGATTATATGTGCTTTGGGGATGTGATTGAATTTGACACTACAAAACCAACCATTATGAGAAGCCTTTGATACTTTGTGGGTTTAAATCATCATCGTGCTCAGTACAATATTTTGGGTGTGCATATGTGAGGGATGAGTGGTGAGAGGAAACTTTCAAGTGGGTTTTGGAGACATTTATTTTATCTATGAGTAAAAAGCTTAAGGCCTGTATTGACAGAGGCGGGGGGATGAAGCAATCGCAGTAGTGGAGATATGCTTCCAGGGATCAAAAGCACAAGCTTTGTGCGTGGCATGTTGCTAGCAATGTGCATGAAAACGAAAAATGTCCGCGATTGAACTGTTAAATCGAGTTGATTCTTGTTTGTAGAACATTTAGAGGATGATAATTTGAGGCTCGTTGGAGGAGTGTTTTGGCCGGGCATGTCGACCACTGCAATGATCGAGAATCCATGAACAAATTTGTGAAGTTATATTAAAAGTGGGCCTAAGATGTTGGTGTGTCCATGCCATCGATAGAGCCCTTGCACGTCACGAGAAACAATCTTTTGCAATGATGAATTAAATCGAACAAAAGCACTCGTGTGTGACCATGAAAATGGTTGGAGCAACATCTGACTCCAATGTATACTCTAGAGTTGTTTCGAATTAGTACGGGGATGAGATGATAGCGCCCGATTGCACTAATTAGCTTGCACTCTGAAAGTTGCCCAAAGTGAGATGCATTATATTTCCAAATCTTGTGAACCGGATAACATGTGGACATGTGTGTGGCTGCTGGGTCAATAGGAGTGCGGATTGAATGTTGTTGCAAAAAGTATGAGACATATGGGATCCCTTGTTCACATATTTTGCGTCTTGAAATATAGACACATGGATAAAATCAGTCACTCATAATGAAGAGATGGTAGGAGGGCAAAATCGAGATATTATTACATTTTCCGCTACGCTTAAGCGGTGAATCTCGCCCAGGCTGGCCTGTGCGGTATGGCTATTTGTCACGTTTTGCAATAAGTATGTTGTGCGCATCAAGGTCGAGGCGATGGGTTCAGATCTTAATAATGAATTTCATAGAATGGGAAAGGGGTTGTGGAAAGAGTTGGGAGAAAACTAGAAGAGACAAATCTTAATTTAGGAGTGGTCGAGGCACGGTGATGTCATAAAGATCCTGAAATTGCTAGGGCAGGCGGCAGACTTATTTCGAACCAAAAACAGGCGTGGAACTAAACTAAAGCATGTGGTACACCGCAAGCGGAGTCATGACACAGAGGATATAAATGTTCCATTAGGAAGCAACAAGGGAATAAAGCTACTCATAATGTTGGTAATAGAATGATGGTAGCAACAATGACATTGGACAAGAAGCGGAAAGGTGTACTATATGGCGGTGAAATGATGTACGAATCAGCCCGGAGTAAGTCATGCAATTATAATGGTGCCAGTCGTACCTTTGGCATTCCCGCGAATAAACAAGTGGATCCATGCATATGATAACCCATTCCGCATTTTGATGGCATCTTACGGCAATGACAATCGCATACAAACACCAGAGTGGATCATTGTGCAACGATGGAGTGTAGCACGATAAACCAAATATGAGTGGATTATATCGTTACTTTAGTTAGAATATACTCGAATGCTTGGGAGTTCGTGTTCATGGCTTTGACTTTCACATAACCATTACCAATCATTCTTTTCACTAATATTTGGGTGAAAATTGTTGATTGTCTCTGATTTTGTTTATGGTTTTATTGAACATGATGAATGTAATCCGATGCATTATGAATTGAATTTATGTTGGCGTTGATTTGGTACTTGTAATTTGGTGCTTGTCGGGGTGAGCTTGTTGTGCAATGTTTTAAAGACAACTTGAATGTAGGGAGATAACATATGTTTTACATTATAATTATAATGTGTCATAAAATGCCGTTTGTTTGCATATCTTGACTGCCAAAATTACCACGTGCAATTGCATAGAAGCGTGCGAGACAATAATATCTCAGCATTTGCCAATTGCATGCACTAAATGAACAATTATAGATAGAAAACAGTGAGGATACATGTTTTCATTAACTACACAATCCTTTAAACTCGAGCGCATTATGGATTTGAGAGTGTAAATTATTTAGTGCTCAATTACTACACTTGTAATGCTAACCCTAGTGCCTTGTGTCTTATGCGCTGACATGGAAAAGTCATTACGGTCAATTTACTATACAAATCATTTTAAACGTTGGAGTGCCTCATGTGGTATGTCGTGGTTTGCGAGGATGGATTGTTCGACTTACCCCAATTTTACGCAAGCCTTGGTGCGTTTTGGTGTATGTATACGTAATGTATAAGTGCATTACATTACCCCATTCATTATTGAAACTTAAGTACCTTGGGTAAAAATGGCATGAACTATTGGTTACCAAATAATCAATCAAGCCCTAGTGTCTTATCTAAATTTGTGATGAACTAATGTCTGAACGTTAGCACTAATGAATAGTTCCATGATACCTCAACTTAAGCGGTTGAAATATGCTAACAACATTTCTAGAGTTCCAGCTATATATATGTTTCATATAGGATTACCTTACAAAAAAATTAGATCGAATATCATTTAGTAATAAAATGTATAGAACTTGAAATCTTTTTAGTCATGAATTATGTGTTGAATCCATATTAAAAAGTGATGAAACATATAATTTTAAATAAAAACATACACATTTGATTTTTATTTGAGCGGGAAAAGAAGAAATTATAAATATCACTAAGCCGGCTGGGGTTGATGCTGTTGCGAGTGAGCGATTGCTCGTTATGTTGAGTTATATCGCGATAAATCGCGATTTTTCCTCTTGATATTTTTGAAATTTATCATGTGCCGGTGGTTTTACTAAAATGCCTATCGACTTACTGTTTGTCACCACCTTTTTCTCTTCTTATTGAACAAGAAGTTCCTATTTTACCCATCGAGTCGGTAGAAGATAAGCGATTTCCTCAAGAAACTCCTCTCCTTCTTCTGACAAACTTACCTCTATTTTCTTCCTCACGTAAAACCCCGAATCCGTTCCAATCTTCATCCTACTATTTATCCTCGCGTAAGTCGTATTTCTTCGTTGTTGTTCATCTCTCGCGTCGCCCGGTTTCTGAATTGTGGTGCGGGGCGAGGAAGAAGGCTACATGTTCCGGTTAGTTTGTTTTATTTTCTTTCTCCTTCGTGTGTGTATAATTTTGTTAATTTCTCAATTGCAGAATGTTTGGTTTATATTTTATTTTTTTCTTCTTTGTTTGAATTACGGTTTTAGTTTAGATTTATAATTTACGCCTTCTCTGACATCTTCTTATTTCTTCCCAAATCCCAGTTTTTCATATCATACGCTCCTGTTCGCTACTCCCCTGAAACATACGCTCCCTCGCCATATTGCTCAGTAGGATTCTCAAGGTTCGATTTTATTTTGGAACTTTGATTTTGTACATATGTTTGCAATTAGATTGTCTTCTTTTGAAAAAATGCGAATGGAGAACTAAATTTGGGTTGTGTCATTGCAGTGGTGTTTTTGTTCTTCATTTCACTTGAGATTTTTGTTCTTCATATGTTACGCCAGTGTGGCCCGAAAAATATACTTATGCTTTATTTTTCTTATTTTCTGCATCTCTCTCTTCCAACATCGCTCACTGCCTCACGGCGCTCACCTTGGCAGTAAACTGACGATTTTGACGATTCGGCGGCGTGCCTCAAGATTGGTCTCCAACGACTCCTCGATCAAATTTTCCCCCAAGTCAGTCACCTTCGATCTCTGGTACAATTGCTCCAAGTTCATTCCGTTTTCACCTCACAATTCTTGGTCACGAACTATCCACACGAAGGTTAGCTATTCTTGGTTATAGTCCATATTCAAATTAGCCCCAATTTTCAAATTTTAGAGAATTGATTCATTTTTGTCTTACATGTTTAAGATTCGTTTTCGTGATGGTGATTTAAGGCTGTGAGAACTAGAATTGATGTGGGTAGGCTCCAATTTGCCCAAATTTGGGTAAGCCCTCTGATGTATTGTTGTTGGAATAATTAAATTATATGTTATTTGAAAATTTAAAAATTAAAAAGGGTCTGGCTTTCAGATTTTTTCCTTTTTAACTCTCTAAATTAGAGAATTTTCCATCAATCCGTCCTCACCCTGTCACCGACATTGTTCTCCGATGCCCCCTGTGCGAATTTATTATTTTGGTGATCCTCTGAGAGATTTGGGTTTTGTGATTCTCTTATAATAATTTTATGATGTGATTCCTCACTTGAAATATTGCTACATATTTTCAATTTAGTTTAAGAATTTACTAGCTAAACGTCGCCATATTATTTCTTTTTCCAGGGTTATGGTTGATTTTGTCTACCCAAGTTTAAATAATCTTAGGTGATTCTTTCTTTGTTTAGAGTATGATTGATGGTTGACCGAATAGTCGGGTTAGGAGAAGACAAATTTGAAGTCAAGATTTTATTACTTATTGTGGAGAGTTTTTTTATTAAGAACAAAAGAGAATGGTCTTCGTATATTTGGTAGGAACACGTTGATTTCATAGGTCATAAAAGGAAACAATTTGATTCTTAACAGCATCATAAATTCATGCATGTGCAAACTATTACTCTGTTTATTGGCTCCCCTTTTCCAAATATGATAATTTCTTCTCATTAATTCTATTACTTTTTTTTTTAATGCCAGGGAATACCACCTGCGAGTAAAACGCCGGATGGCTCGGAAGATGGTGGGTGACTGCTTTGTAAGAAACTTGCTCCGTGGTGGCCATGGGTGAGTTGTGCTAAAGTTTAGTAGTTTTACTTCTTTTACCCCCTTCTGTCATAAGGTGCATGTATAACCTACGGGGATATATTTTTTCTTCACTACAGGTTGCTAATGGGAAGATTCTGCTACTGACAGCTAAAGGGTATTGACAACATGTTTGTTTCACTGTATTTAAACTGGTTTCATTTTTTAAATAGACTACCATTTTTGCGATTGTGTTGTTTTCTGCAGAGAGGTGATATCCCATTACAAGGAACTCAATCCAACAAAACGTTTACTGCTCCTAAAAGCACTCTGTGAACTCTGAGCTGAAGTAGTAAGTCCTTATTTTTCATGTACTTTTTTATTTCTTGATGTCTAGGTGGTTAACATGCTTTTTAACCATTGGATCACCTAACTCTATATTTACAATTGTGTTGTTTCTGATTGTTGATATAAATTCCTTTTTGTTCCTAGCAACATGATGCATATTAATGATAATCTGAAACTAGGAAATGAAGTTTCTAGGATGACAATGTTTCCTTGCAGAAATGATTTCCTTAAATAAATTTCTCCTGTTATATTAGAAGTCAAGTCTCAGGGAAACATCGCCTTCAATTTTACTCATGTTCGTTACTTTCTTGATTTTTCTGTAGCATATTCATACATGAAATAAATTGAAATAATACAACCCCATTTACATATTCATACATGATAATAATGAAAAATTTAGAGAATAGTTATAATTAACAATGTTTTCTTCAATCTCTTATTTGTTTTACTATTCTATACATTTTTAGGTGCCAGATTATTTTGACAATAATATTTGTTTTAGTTAACTTTTAGATTGTATGTTAGTACATGGTAAATTACTTGGCCCAACTGCAAATTAAATCTTATGTTTGTTTTGGTTGCACATATTTAATCTGCTTGACAATCATATTTTACACGTCCACCACATGCAATAAAATTCATATTCTGGTCTATGATTCCTTTGCATTCCTCATTGGTTTTGAATAATTTAGCATCTGCAATTTCAATGATGGTGCAAACTATGTCAACATTATAGTTAGTTAGATTGAGGGATTATTGAAAACCGATAAGGATTGTAAAGAAATTGAAGACCGGAGGGTGGATTGTGCTGCATGTAATGGGTGTGACTGATTATTTTCCTGTTTTACAATTGTGAGGTTGTCAGTCAAAGTTGTGCTTATCATTTTATAATCTAATAATTTAATGATTTACAAAATTTAACTAATAATCTAATAATCTAATAATTTTATAATTTTATAATCTTATCATTTGCACAAGTAAATTATTACAGTACCTCATAATCTAATCTACTGCAATACAATATGATTTACTCAATCGTATGTACATATTACATAATATAATGCAATCTACAAAACTTAACTTAACACATAAGTGCAATCAAATAACATCTCAAGACCCGCAGCAACGCGCGGGCACCGATTGCTAGTACTTATATTTTTGGTTGAAGAGCTTGGTACCCACAACCGCTTTATTTAATCTCAACCGTTCGATGAAGAATAATTGCTCTCACCGAAGAAAATCCTTGGTAACTTTCAGTTTGAGGATTTTCTATTCTAATCCTTGGAGACTCCTTGCTTCAGATTTCCTCTCGTGTCAGCCCCTTCTCATTCCCAACTCGACACCCCGAAAGGACTTTCCCGAATCGAACTCGAGGCTTGAAATCGACTACCACCGTCTCCTCCCTCCCAAAGTAGGTAATTTACTACATTTGCCGTAATATTTGTCAATCACTTTGGATTCACCGTTGAACCGAAATTAATCCCTATGCATCTAAGATGGCGAAGGCGAACAAATCAACGTACTCTAAACGAAACACGGAGAAGCGGCCTGGCGTCGAGACGGTGAAAGCACCAACAACGATGTCAAATATGTCAAAGACAACGCCACCGGCTGCGCAAGGCGAAGGGAAGGAATGGAAAATTACGAGTGGAGGCTTACCGCGCCGATGGCAAAGCCAAATACCAGACAACAAAGCGCACGTAAAACCGTGGCACAAAACAAACCACATTGCACATACCTGGACAACTGATCCTGGTAGTATCGACCGCACAAGTGAAACCCGTTAAATCTCCCCGCCTCCAAACCGGTTGGGAAAATGACATGAGGTCTCTGGCCGATAGGCCGACAATAGTGTGAAAGGATACATTCGAGGAATAGGAATCCTTACGTGCTCGCCGTTCACGCCGACACAGGAACACCTTTCCTTCAAGGTATATCCTTAAACATCCTGTGAACAAATGCATGGTTGTTTTAACGATTAGTGTTGTACAAAAAATAGTTATTCTATTGTGGAGACAAGGTTTATAATTTTGATAAAGCAACTTGGGAATATTTCCGAGGCCTCGTTCTGTTCTACTGGATCTAAATTTGTATTAGATTATATCGTTTAGAACAAATGACAACTTATATTACAATCTTAATTCATTGGCTGGCTTTTGCATACTTATGTTACCACTTTTATTATTTGTTTACTTGTATCGAATGTATTATTGTCTACAAGGTTTGCCTGCATATTGTTTCAGGTAAATATGTATTATGCATAAGTTCATACTTAGTTTACATTCTATAATGGATGTAGGGCCTTATTGACGACTTGTCTATATGTGTTATAATCCTCAAAATAAGAATATATCTTACATAAAAGGTGGAGGAAACAATGAATTGTGCGCCGCGTGGTATAGAAACTGTTTGAACAACTCACAAAAACGAAGGTTGACCAGACGTGGGATTTAAGCATTTCATATCAATTTTGGGAATTGGGAAAAGGGATGCATTCCCTTGATGGTCGCATTAGCGGAAAGATGTATGATACAACACATACCTTCCACTTTGATGAAATTGGTGAGTTAACGTTGACCCTCAAGGATTTTAGTGCCATTACCGTCTACGAGTATCGTGCAAGGCAATAAGAGTATGACTTTGAGGCCCATGATAATAGGCAGAGGTTATGTAGTTGTTTGGTGAAAAACTAGCAAACATGGTCCACGATAAAAGATTAAGTACCAAGACATTAGACTGAAATATTGGGGCATTAAGCCATCCACGCCAAAAGCAGTTAAGACCAATTGCAAGAGTATTCATTTCTGCATTGTTAGGCTCAACGTCTCGCAATGGTATCTAATACCTGCTAACTTATACCATGCCAAGCCCTCCGAATGAGGTTGAGGAGATAAGGAATTACAATTGGGAGCAGCCGGTTGGCATGCTTGTACCGTTATACGGACGCCGTTCTTAGGGAGAAATGAAAGCACCGAGGTTACCGGCGTGCTTGGGAGGTAAGGCCTACATTTGTCCCAACACATCTTTATATCTTCATTTTTTTCGATTTTCATGTTTGCTTACTTAAACTAAAAGCCTCTTGGTTACTATTATTACAGATATGGGCGCAAGTATTTAAAGCCTTTCAAATTAAAAATCAGAAGTGGTGATGGTCAAACTTCGCCCCGGCCCTCGCATGGTTTGGTGTATCTCCCGCCTTTCATATAATTTGCACAAATTGGAGCAACATAGGGAGATCTTGCGATATATAACGGTTGATCGTGTGTGAATTTTGTTGTACCTACCAAATTATTTACTTCACCACCTTACAACTTAAACATATTATACCGCTTACTAATGAAATCAAGTATTGTACCTGTGTTAATTGGAATCCATGGGGTACGTATAGTGCTAGATTTCCTTCTTATGTGTGCGATAGTCTATCCAAGGGAATGGAATGAGAATACCTCCAAGTGACCCGTTGTGTTATGCTTGGTACCTTGGTGAGCGTGTGTCAATCCAAAGTTTGGGTACATCACTTAAACGGGTTCCCAAGGTTCCCCAAGAATCCATGTGGGACTATGATTTTAAAGATAACACATCAATTGAAGCGCACTAAGAGGCGTTCCCGCCACTGATTACTTCATGGAAACAGAGGATTATGCAACATTTAGAAATGCTATTTTGCGGTACAAGCACTAATATGTGGAAGATGAAGGTCAATCGTCGAAACAACCGGTTGGAAAAAGTGGGTACAATTAAGATACCATCATGGTCTGTTAATGTGGCTGGATGGGGGTGAGAACGAGGAGTGCGACGTAGTCGACATTCCCGTGGCAAACCAACAACTTCTACCCCTAGACAAAGATGTTAAATACGTAAGTCTTTCCTAATGGAGAAATAGTAAATAGTTTTATTTCTATGCCAAACCTTGGCGTTAATTTTAATGTTTCTGATTTAGGAAGCTTGTAGGTTCATGGATACAATCACGTAGCTTTTGGATATGATTACCGGTTTGAATTTGCTATGTTTACCAAGTGCGTGATGGCAAGGGATGAGATTACACGGCTCCGAAAGATAATGTACAAGCACATCAGATTTTATTTGATAATATTGCCAAGCCCGAATCCATGTGATTGTTACACTATTTCTACGAGGATGGATGGACGCACACCGAAGAAACGCGGCTGGCCAGATGTTGACGATGATAGTTTACATGTGCGTATGAGGGTGCTATTATTAATTTGATACAATATCTAGTAAGAATTAATTTTTTTGCATCCGTGTTCTCAGGTTGACAAACTAGAGCGCGAACAAAGCATAAAAATGACCATGATTTTGAAAGAGATGCGGATGACTAATTAGGGCCGGAAGTTACTTATTCTCGACGATCACAACTACGCGAATGACCTTGGTGAAGAAAATCATGATGACAATGTTGAAGATGATGCCAATAATGATTCTTTGGCGTTTGGAAGAAAGTAGTGACGTATGGATTCAAAGATTCATTTTGGTAACCGATGTTCAAGTGGACGAAGAGACGATATACCTCCTGGAATGGAGCAAGGAAAAATTTCAAACGTAAGTCAAAACCGTCACCCGTACTCGAGCAACGCAGGAAGTAGTTGTATTTCGCAGCAATGCTCAATTGTGACTCGGTGTTGAGATGAGACCCATTATGCAAAAGCAAATGTTTTTGTAAATTAGTATGAGATCTTCCATGTATGAAACACATGATAAATTTGTGGTTTCATGGGTTCACCGAGTACTAAGGTCCCATTTGAATTCCAATTGCCCGACATTGAATGTCTCAAAGCATAAGCCATTCCAGGTGTTATTTGTTAGGTGTATTGGAATTAGATTGGAATGGCTATAATGACTAGCCGATGCCGCACCCGATGTGAAAGGCGAAAGGAATAGAACAAGTTTATGTTGAATTCATATTTTGGTCAAATCGAATAGCCGCTACCGATTAATTTTGGATGTTTTTTGACAATTCAATGTTGAGAACATGTTTATAATGTTGAATATGATGTTTGGAATAGCAGGGAATGCACCGACCTACATTGACATTCGAGGGTTTTAGAAACTCGAAAGTAAAAGAAAAAAATATCATGAAAATGAGAGATAGTTTTATTTTTGTCATAAAACTTTTTTTTGTGACGATCTTCAAAGAAATTCTCAAATAATTAAAGGTTGTTCATATTTTTAGCAACCGTTCTGGGTATGAATTTTGTCACTAAAAGTTTTATTGCTCCCACAAGAGGTATTAATGCCGACTTCAAACGCCTTCAACTCATCATATACGCTTTCACAATGGTTACATGAATAACTATAATTTTTGTAAACACACAGAAAGACATGAAGATGCTGAGTGTACTTTGTTGTAATGTGGCAATAAACCATCAATGCCTCAAAGAGGAAAATGCTGATAAAATTTTGTCGCTTGAAAAAAGAAAGGCAATTAAATTATGTTTTTACAAATTTAACGATTGATAATTCCGTTGAAAATGGTAACAACACTTGAATATAGAAGCAAAATAATCAAAACATATTACATGCATTGAAATGTTGCTCAATAATGATAATATGGACAACAGTTCATCGTTACATTTGCATGGGCTGTTATGGACATCAGTTTACCACGCATTGCATAAACTTATCCACAAGAACTTGTATTAAAGTTACAAATCTCAAACCAAAATTTCACTATAATTTAAACTGAGAAGTAATAAAATTAAATCACTGACATTCTGCTAATGGTAAATGTATCACTGAATGATAGTTTACAACTTTCTCAAACGACGTGGTATTTTGAATACTTAAACTAGAGAAATGAACGTGCTATAGTAATGGACAAATTTGTACACCCAAATTTGTGAACTCGCTCAAATGGTAAAAACGCTGCCTCAAATGGAAATTAATGCCTCAAGTGGTAAGTTACCACTTAAACGAAGAAATTACCACTCAAACGACATGTTTTTACAACTTAAACGATCAATTGACTCGCTTAAATGGTAAATTACCACTTGAACGATAGTTTTACAACTTAAACGATGTATTTTACCACTTAAACGAAAAAATGAACGTTTGTCGTAATGGACAAATTTGTGACACCCAAATTTGTGAACTGAAACAAATGGTAAAAACACCGTTCAAATGGTAAAATTGCTGCTCAAGTGGTAAGTTACCACTAAATGAAGAAATTACAACTTAAACGATGTTTTACAACTTAAACGATCGATTGACCTCCGTTTAAATGGTAAATTACCACTTGAACGATAGCTTACAAACTTAAACGATGTATTTTACCAATTAAACGAAAACAATGAACGTTGTCGTAATGGACAAATTTGTACACCCAAATTTGTGAACCACAATGGTAAAAAACACCGCCCTAGGTGTCTGTCGTTCAAGTGGTAAGTTACCACTTAAAACGTCGAAGAAATTACAACTTAAACGATGTGCTTCTTTACAACTTAAACGAGCCGATTGACTCGTTTTTAAATGGTAAATTACCACTTAAACGATAGTTTTACAACTTAAACGATGTATTTTACCACTTAAACGAAAAATGAATGCTATAGTAATGGACAAATTTGTACACCCAAATTTGTAAAACTGCTCAAATGGTAAAAAACGCCGTTCAAATGGTAAAAATTGTCGCTCAAGTGGTAAGTTACCACTTAAACGAAGAAATTACAACTTAAACGTATATTTTTACAATTTAAACGATCGATTGACTCATTTAAATGGTAAATTACCACTTGAACGATATTACAACACCAAAATATGGTTATTATGCCATTTAAAATGTTGTCTAATTGTGTACGATGTTATGCGTATTCAGCCTACCGTTTGCCAATTGCATAAACTTATCCACGAGAATTTCTCGCATATAATTTTTCCTCATTTGGTAGTTTGAAAACAAGATTATGCAAAGTCTAACACCTGCCACAATTTGTTACATGATCAAGTAGCCGGTACAATCTGCGTGCTACAATCTCGCTCCCAAGGGACTTCACAAAAACTCAAACAGCAGTTTGGACATTGCCAAGCATGATTTCATCGGTTGTACGTGAAAACGATGTGTTTTACAACTTCAACCCTTGACCAATTCTTAATGCACATCCATAGGGCAAGAAAGGCACCAAAAATATGGTTATTATGCCATTTAAATGTTGTTTGTTTTGTATGATAGCAGGAGTATTTGCTTAATACTTGCCAATTGCATAATGTTACGATACAGATACTAGCCTACCGTTTGCCAATTGCATAAACTTAGCAACGAGAATTGCCGCATATAATTTTTCCTCAATTTGGTAGTTTGAAAACAAGATTATGCAAAGTCTAACACCGTCACACGAGTTACATGATCAAGTAGCCGTACAATTATGCCACAACTGCCCTCGTGGACTTCACAAAATAAGTACATATATTGATACTAAATGAGACTTAATATGATGACAATGCATCACTAAACCCCATACTACCAAAATATAGTACAATATTAATGACCGTTGCAATGCTGGGTCTTAAGCACCATTTTCCTCTAATTTTCTTGCCAACATTCAGAAAGTGCACACAAAAGCCCACCTATTGGACAAATGGTAAAGATGCCTTACCGAGATATAACAAAATTTATGGTGGTAATGATCAAAAACCCGTACGCATTAAAAACCACCACATACGAGCACTGATGTTTGCTTCCTAGTAATCAACTTCGACACCTTTTACTGTTGCCTCGCCCTACTCCTCTCTTTGGTTGTGTCTTATACTCGCGGTTAGAGGATAGTCTTAACAACATTAGAGACATCCTCTTGTACCTTCATTGGGAAGCAACTAATAGATTGGGAAGTGCTTGGTTTTTGCAATTCTTGACTATTGACAAAGTTAACTTAATTTGCTCTTTGAATAGAATTTATATCGCATGTAGATGACATTCACAAACATTCACTCCAGCCAGAAGGCTCAAAATATGTCAATACAATGTGGAATGACCATACTTACATTTTCCCAATGTCACGGCCATTGTCAATATCCTCCATCCATTTGATAACAAAAATGCCGCAGCCATACCATTTACCGTGTCGGAACACCGCCCGGATGGACTATGCAAAATTTATCAACGACCATGATACTCGTCTCTTGACTTCGCCAGCGAATATATGTAGTCAAGTACATTCCACTTCACAATCCATGCACCCAAGTAAAATATGCTGCTGTAGCTATTAGTCCAATTCTATTTGCATTACCCAATGCTTATGATGCCACTCATTCCCAAATGGAAGAAATACCATAATGTTTCTACTAAACATCACTGCCAGTCACAGGCACCCCGCAAAGTCATTCCATATCTCCACATCTTGCAACTCCATATTAACAACCATTAAATACCAATGACAACCTTCACTGTCCAAATTGAAATGAACATCTACAATATAAATATAAGTTAGCATATTTGCTTCACCAAGTGCTATAGTTATACATAAATGTTGCAAATAAATCGTTATATCTTGTCACATTTATCAATTCCAAGCCTCGGAACTTCATTTCAAATGACCTTCGCATTCTATTCGCAAACCTGTAATGCTCCATAGAATTTTTGCCTCTATGTGCTGCTACAATCATATGTAACAAGGCTTTTTACATTACTTACTTAAAGACACAAATAACTCAAATGTATAAAGCTTTAACCTTACCGCAAAGAATGTGTTCATGTACCATAATGGAGAACCCATATTATCTAAGAGGTTACTTATGATGAGCATTTATACAAGCAAATTGGAAATCATTTCAAATATTAAATTTACCGCTTACTACACATCACTACGCTTAATGTGTTGTGTGTGATTTGTAAATAAAAAACATACATCGTCTCTGATGTTTGTATCTCGGTGCAAGGCACATAAGCTCAAGGCGAGTGATAGCATCTTCATCAATCTTAACAATCTCTTCATCACTACAAAACATTGCAAAACTCAAGCCTAAGTTCATTCCTCACTAATATCGGCCGCCTTTCGTAATGAAGCAGATCATTAAAGTATATGTGCTTACCTCAAGGTGTGTTCTATTAAATATATAACTCAAGAGGTCAAGATCTGATCTGCCAAATCAACGCTCTTCCATACTCGTGGGCCAACTGGAGTAGATCCATTGTTCGGTCATACAATATCTCGTTTCCTCTCCTGCAATTGAGTCCAGCTGCCTCCTGTACCCCAAGGCTCTTACAATGTTAGACTGTCGTCTTCTCTTCCGTAGCCCTTGTATTGATAGGCTCCTTCGAAATATGCCCCACCCTTCCTCAACATTCCCTCTCGTGCATAAGAGGAACCAACTGCTGCCGAAAGGAAATGTATGTGTTAGGCCATACATTTGCCACACCAAATGCAGTATCACATAATAATTAGGCCAAGCTATTATAAAATACATTACAAATCAATGTTTTTCATTTCTAATTATTGTTCACCTACACATACGCAATGAAACAACATTTTTGCATTTAACGGTTCGTATTCATGGGTTCCATATTATGCTAATCATACCTCATTCATCTTATCGTTCTCCTTAACGATTTCCACAGAGCCACTCACCATTATTATCCATGTCAAAAACATTCTTTAATGCGTATACTTTTTTGGGGATTGAGATTGTCTCCGTTGTCATTCTCATTCCCACCATTAATCACATCATCATCATTGTTGTTTTCATTTTCTTAAATCCCCCAACACATTTATCATTTAGCCCACCGCTTTCATTGTCATTGCCGCTTGCCAAAGGTGAATCTTTGACGATGCCTTTCAAAATTCAACATCTCATCCTGAAACCACTAATCGAGCAACCACACTCTTTTTGTGATTTAGATCCGATATAGCTTCAATCCAACTATTTATTGTGTGTTCTCTACCTCAAATCTTGCGTTAAGCCACTTCAAGAAACCTGGGGTTCACTTCCCTCCAACACCTACATTCTTTTCCGATTGGGTTACAATCTTGATTTGAAGCTCTCTATCCCACCCCTGCTATTAACCCACTTCATAACATGACTTGCGCCTCATTCTTCCATGTAAGTACGATGAATTGACCTATCAACAAAGCTACATCCATGGGACACGACATCAAGGTAGTACAATTGTAGAAATGGGCTCACATTCATGCAAGTTCTTTGCGCGCTGCCTTGTAATGCAAACCCCCATCGCACAAAATTTGAGGCACAATCTCTGCCCATTTTTGTGCTTTTATCATCTCGCCTCAATGCAATCAAATACTCTAACCAATGATATGCTTATGCTGCAGGATTGTCCCAATAGCAAACATCATAAACCCGATTTTGAAGTTGTCATCCACTGTGACAACATTATTAACTTCTCACTCAAGTCGAAATCGCTGCAAATCTCCTCGTTCCACAAAAAGTTGTGATAAGTGACTTCATTTCTTCACCATCCAAACAGCCACTTAAATCTACTTCTTGTACTCCATTCGGAACCTGATAATCCGCCTCAAAGTCATCACAACTTATTTCAAGTGTACTACCGTGAAGCTCAATCATACATCTGAAGGGTCAAACTTGTCCACAAGAAACCTACACAACCTGCCGATGTAGTCGAGTCAACGAAAATTGAGCCAATATTCCAAACCCTATTTCCCTTGACGCTCTCAATTTTCTTTACGAAAATTTGGAGACTCCGGGCTCGTGAAACTTGTCTACACAAAGACGAGTCTTTATAGTCACATTGGTTTTCTTTTTGAACATTTACTAATCCACTTTGCCCAGCCTCACTAACTTGATTATTACTTTTAATTGTAGAACAAAAATGTCGCTTCTCCTTTCGACTAAGTTCTTTCCATTTACTAGAAATTTCTTTTTCCACTACAAAACACAAACATATTTTGAAGCATCAACTTTCAAATCTCATATTTTAAACTACAAATCTAAGCTTTCAAGTTTTTTTCTATCAACTAATGCTTTTACCTTTAAACTAGAAAGTACAAAACCTAAATAACTTTGCAACAATGAACTTTTCAAATCACATTTCACATATTTAAGTTCACCTCAACTTCACGCATGCCCCTATTTTTCTTTAATTCATCTCCTTTCACTCCTTCCCGCATAATATGTTGCAACCAATTAACGAACACTTATTGTGTAATCAAACAAATTGACATTACAATTACATATTTTTTTCTTTTCAAACTTATGTGTAATTAAAATATGCATTCCCCAACAACGACTACTTCTTCATCACAGTTTTTGCTTCATCACTATTTGCCTTCATCTTCTTTTTGCGCCTTGACCTCGCCCAAATTCACATTACATGCATTAAATTGAGAATAACGATTTATTTACACATACCGGAAATTATACAATCATATATCGCCCAGGCAATTGGCAAACAAGTGACATTACATGGCATTGAGCTCATCCAATTGCACGCTAATGGAAATTATACAATCATATATCGCTTCCGTGCAATTGGACAAACAAAGGACATACACATTTTATTGTGCCTATCCACTAGACACATCACTGATACTTTTAGCAAACTAATACCAAGTGTAAACAAATTGGGAAATTTCCTGCTTAGGAAGTTCGTTAACCTCAAACCAACCTCTACATTTAATTTTCGGTTTCATTGACATAGTTTCATAAAATCCCTAATTATACCCATACAAACCATTGTAGATAGACTAAATTATACCCATAATTATACCCATAATCAATTCATTCTTAACCCATAATCAATTCACTCTTAACCCAAATGAATACAGAGAAGAAAGACCAAACTACATTCATTCTCAACCCTAAACCCGTAATCCATAAACTTCTCCGAACCAACCTCGACTTGTCGTTGATCGTATGGATGGAATACTCATCATAATTCTTGGTTGCAAATTACACTTTAAAATGCCCAAAACCTATTTTGATGAAGATGAAGAGGGATTGAGACTGTTTCTTCCCCGTTTCCTTTTTTTTTTTTCACGAAAAATTGTTCTGGGTTTCGTTTCTTCTCCCGTTTCCGCTGTTTCTTTTCTTTCCTTCTTTTAAAGCAACTGTAACCTACAATTGTAGGTTACTCTTTCTTTTTTAAACAAATAATTTAAAACTGTAATCTACTCTTGAGTATTGGGAGATAATCTCTTTTCTAAATATTCAGTGAACAAAAGAAAAGTATAAAGAAAATTTTAAAATGGCAATAATACCTGGATTTTTAATAAAAATTATGCCTAGTAACAAATTTGGCATTCCCATTCCCCTTTCGCTTGTCGTCCTTCAAAACGAAGGCCGGAGACCTTCAATTACCTCGGAGAAATCAACAATAAGCCACATAATTCCTTCAATTAGAGGATGCTCGCTCGTTTCGCCGGGAAGCTTTCTTTTAAATTTTGAGCTACGTGCCTGGCTACATGGGAACATAGAGTAGAGATTCAAAGGTTTTCTACATGCTTCATAAATCCAAACACATAAAATCCAAACTTAGATCAATCGAATCCTTGACTAAAGACATATATTGGATTCTACCAAATATCTCAATACTCCAACTATATTAAAATACAAATATCATTCTCACCTATTTGAACCGATCGTAGTTCCCAAAGAATAAAATCATTTCAACTCTTACCTTAATTTTTAATTGATCTCGCCATAATCCACCAAGAACACACACTCGAAATTAAACATTTAAGCCTAATTAGTAAGAATCCCCAAATGAAATCAAATTCTAAACCCGTACAATTGTCCTAAAATTACCTTAGATTGTCAGATTCGACTCGATCAATGAGATGAAACCGTACTTTAATCCAACTTATAACTCAAGTTATGATACATAGTGAAGATGGAAAGTTACGTAGCTCTCTTTGTTTATTTTTCATTCTTTTCTTCTAGTTCAAGATTTAGGAAAACAAAGGTGTTTTCATATTTGAGAGGTACTTCAAGAACCTAAGGATGGATGATGACGAGTCGAAGATCTCACTCGCTCGTTGTCTCTTACCGACAATGCTCTCATGTGGTGGTGTCAAGATGTATGGAGATAGAAGCAGTAATGTTCTCACTTGTGAGTTAAGATTTCTTAAAGCTGATGAGATCATGATTTCCCCGAGAACGCAAGTTTGAAGCTAAGGAGAAGCTGGTGTGGTCAAGCATACCGGCGCGTGAAGTGATTATGTCAACACATTTGTCAACCTCAGTTGTTTGAGGTGCCCGAGATGATGGAGGAGGATAAACCGATGTATTCGAGTGGCCTCCAGACATGGGCTAGAGTGAGCCGCAAAGGCGGCATGTCCGCACCTTGTCAACAAAGAATTGCAAATTGAGTCTTTGGTGAGTTGGAAGAAGGATGCACTAAGGCGACTTTAAGAGCAAAAGGAAGAAGTCTAGTGACTGAAAAGGCAGGGAGACAACAACAAGCCAAATGAGAGAGACAAGTCTAGTGGCGTTGGTGGTTCCATTAAGTCGTTCCACAAAGAGAAGAAGAAGTATGACAAACATGAGAAGAAAGACAACAAGTGGGCGACAAGGTCGGGACCCCGCTACTTGTGCGATGGTCCACACTTGGATGCGTGATTGCCCACGTAAAAGGGCACCCAACGCAATGACCAAACAAAGTGAAGAGGGAGGAGGCTAGAGAGGAGGCGCAGAATGGATTCGATACGAATCCTCACCCTTGCAAGCCAAAATCACTCAACCCGAAGGTCTCATAGGTAGGGCGATCTTCGGTCGGCCGTAGTGAACGGGAGGAAAGCTCAGCCGTTGGTGGACATAGAGCATCCCATAACTTCATAACCGTGGAAGAAGCAAAGAGATTTGAGGGAGGGTCTTAGAGAAGGTGGCAAGATGAAGGCGGTAAACTCGCTCGCTAGCATGACGCGGGAGTGGCTCGTGGAGTAAAGCTACATCTTGGCACTGGGAGAGGGGAAGTGGACTTCACTGCCACACCGATGGATGATTAGGACATGGTGTTGGGCATGGAGTTCATGGATAAGGTGAGAGCTTCATTCCTCATTGCAACACTATGTGCATTGTTCACAGATGGAATGATGCCATACATGTCATTGGCGAGTCCGCCAAACCGGGCTGAAAAGAAGGCCTGCTTTCACCATGCAACTCAAAGGTCGCGGGAAGAAGGATGAGGTGACCTTTCCCTATGGCAAAAGGAAAGAGAATGTAATGGCGGATACATTGAGTTGGAGGGCTGAGCTTGCAAAACATCACACAACCCACAAGTTCTCTCTGAGTGTATAACAGAGGGCTTGTAAATATGATCCTCAAGCCAAGAACCCGGTAACAGCTTGTCAAGGAAGCGGAAAGACAAGGCGATTCCTGCTAGGAGGATGGGCTTCTATATGCCAAAGCGAAACGGGATCTTGTGCCGAGGTGGGGCAACTTAAGGCGAAACAGATCTTAAAGGAGTGCCACGACATGATGTGGGTTGACATCTAGGCACTCATCGTACACTAGCCTTGGTGGGAGCAAGATATTACCGGCCTCGATGATGATGTCGACTGTGATAGAAGACTTGTCTAGGGTGCCAACAAGACAAGATGGGAGCGTAGGCAGACCGGAGGATTGTTGGAGCTCTAAGTTCAGCCCCTAGACCTGGGCTGGGATGAGTTTATCCATGGACTTCACCGTTAATGTTTGACGAAGTCCGAGGGTTGCGTCGATCTTGGTGGTGGCCGACCTGTTCACAAAGTATGTCTTTCATCCCTGCTACGTGCAAAGGCGGATGAGACCGCACGTTTGTTCATGAAGCACTTAAAAGTAGCGCATTTGGGAGTTTCAAGGATTATTGTCGTTGATCGTGATGCTCGCTTCACGGCAAGTTTTGGAAGGAACTCTTCAAGCCGCTTGGCTCGTAGTTAAACTTCTCCACGCTTTTCACCCCTCAAACAACACAAGGTATCGGGAGCGAGTGAATCATTGAGCGTAGCTGTTAATGAGTAAGACAGAGTGCCAACGTAACGATTGGGCCAAGTTGTTGGATGTGGCTCACTCCTCATACAACTTGCAGCAGTCGAGCTCCACAGGGGCGCAGTCATTTTTCGCTTGGCAACCTGGACAATGTGCCTTGGACGCCAAAACCTAGTGGAGTAGCGGGCTACATGTGGGAGTAGTCCCGCCGCATACAAAACAGCTAAAGAGTGGCAGTGACTAATGATCCGGCTCGTGCTCGCTTGGAAAAGGGCAAAGAAAGAAGATGAAGAAGTGGGCGGATTGAAACAGCGAAATGTGGAATTCCAAGCCGAAGTGACATGGTACTTGTGAAGCTCAACCCTCACAACACAAGTCTACACGAGGATTACATAGTGCATTGTCGGGTGAAGTACGAAGGTCCCTTTCCGTACTCAAGAAGGTTGGCCGAGCAACGTACCTGTGGAATTACCACCTGCTAAGGTTTCATCCTGTTTCATGTGAGCAACCTTAAGCCCTACCATGCCAACCCCAACGAGCGTATTGGAGGAGTGTCTAAGAGAGCTCCCACATTGACGGTGACTTCATTTGATAAAGGGCGGGAGAGCATAAAGGCGAAGTGAGAGGTAGCCGCCAGAGTGCCGAAGTACGTGGGAGGCCTTGTCAAATGGAAAACCGCCAATGTCCAATAGCACATGGGAGGAAGATGAGTCCTTGTAAGGGCTCAAGGACAAGATCGTGGAGTTCCGTAAAGCAAGTCACTCCAGGCGCTCTACGAGTCAAGCGGGGAGAATGAATGGGGCCGCACCTTTGAGGCTAATCTTGGAGCATGGAGGAGGCCCAATCCTACTTGGCCCATTTTGATGACCTAGCCCAAAGCCCATGGAAGTGGAGAGAGGACACATTCTAGAGAATTCCTATGTCTAGGTCTACTGTATATTCTAGATCCTTCTCTTGTATCATTGTAGACCGTTAGGATTGGTTTAATCTTAGCCATCCATTCAAGGGCTAGACTTGTATATAAGGGGATGCCTCATTTGGCCAAACCATCTCTCAATTGTAAAGTTCTAGTGAGCACACAAATAATCTTTCTCTCAAATCTATCTGAGTGTTCTTACTTGTTCTTGCGCTCTTGTGCTCTTGTGTAGTTCGATCCGATCGAGGAAGGGAAGGCCGACTTAGCTTGTTCGAAGGCTTAAGAAACCGGGCCTAAGGCCGCACCCGGCAGAGGCTTCGAGAGTCATCCCTGACGCACCCGTGCCAAAGGGATCGAAGGAAGGAAGTCCGAATAGTCCTCCACGATCGCATTTAATGCAAAGCACTAGACAATTTGGAGATGGAATCGACTCATGAATAAAGAACCTTTCTCGGCGGGAGTAGCCGATCGTGGATATTACCCATGCCTTACCGATTAAGCCTACCTCACCGAGTCTTCAAAGAAGGTGGCAGAGAAGTGACTAGCTATGACGTAGGCTCCTCGGGGCCGGCTCATATAAACAAGTGGGAGTGATTCGAAGATGAGGACACTAAAACAACCAAAAATAGAACTCTTGTTCAAGAAAGAAACCTCTCGAGAAATCCTCAAAGCCTTCCTGCATATTGCACTCGTTCATATCTCAAGTAGTTTCTCATTCACACTACTTGTGTAGCTTGTGACTTTGAGAACTCAAAGACCAACCCCAAGATCATACATCCTAACTCCCCCGAGGAGTAGTGAATTAAGCTCTGCCATCAAAACATCCATGTTTTGATAGTATCGATTAGAAAATCTTAGACCAATGTGTCTTTGATTATTTCCTTTGTAAGGGAACCAGCCTTTGAAAACCATCCTGATGGAACTAAAACCAACCTCGATGGGTGTTTACATGTAATATTATTGAACTTTTTACTTAAAGTCTTTCAATATCGCTCTTACTTAACGTCTTTACTTACAAGTTCACTTCGTATTTCACCTCGGTCTTTAATTATCTACTTTATGGGTGCGCTGAAAGGTGGAAATATTTGTTATAACCAGTTTATATAAATCCCATCTTAAGTAATCTTCGTATAAACAATCGAGAGATATTAAAGTCCCAATAAGCAAGGCACAAAGAACCTAACCAAGACTCCACTCCACTAAGTCGCCAACTGGCGAACGGAAGTTACACATTTGTGGCGTGCTATCTAATTTTCGATTTACTAAACTAACTTGTATTAAAACTAATATACATCATTCTATTGGTGTATCACAATAGTGGCATGCCCGACGAACACACCGACGACAAAGGCCTCACAAACATTCCTTCAAAGGAATCGCAGTGAAACCCGCAGAAACCAATCCAATAGAAGGTGAAAACTAGCGGTTAAGCCAACGTGTATGCTCCTTGCCCATCTTGCAAAAGGTACTGAACACTAGAGTCAATGGTTTTGTATTTTATATAACCTATCCAAATAATGTTTTCATATCATTCATCTTAACTATAAGATGATGTCTTGACATGTTTGTGATTAAAATAAAAAGAGTTAGCTATGTCCTTCAAGTAAGCATGTTAGCAGTCTGAGTCTCATTGGTGTTAAAAAAGGAGAGAGAGAGTGAGAGTGAGAGGTTAAAGAGACGGAGAAATAGAAGGGAGGAATTACACGTGAGGAAACTATGGTGCCCAGCCTGTATGGTAGAAATTGACTGTCGCTATAGCTTCAGAATTCAGGTAGTTGGAAACCTTTTATTAATTACTTTGATTAATTTTTTTATATATGTTAGTTTGGTATTATATTGTTATTAATGTGAATTGGGTTTATGACTATCACTGTTGTGTGAAAAGATAAATGAAATTTTTTTATAATTATTCATGATGTGAATTTCTGATTGCTATGTGAGATGGGAAGGGAAGTATGGGAATTATGGTAGTGGTTAGGATCTTTGTGCAGTTAAGCCCGACTCTTGGGTAGCACTGTGTCTCGTGTCGACTGCAGTGCACATGTTCTTATCGGGTAATTCGGGATCGGGCGACAAAGAGTTAGACAAGACACTAACAAAAGAGGGATATTGAGAATGTGGGGTTAATTTTTGTATAATAGAGCAATTAGATCACTACTGCAGTGGTAAAATGCATGGTATGAGACATGTGTGTCTCGCTTGATCTATTATATGAATTAACGGAATGGAGAAGGTGTTTTTGCATTGTATCTATGAATATCATTTCATAAGTGTATTTAATTACTTGTTTGATAATTGAGTTTTGTCAATTATATGTATATGAAGGTATAGGTCACTACCGAGCTTTCTTTAAGCTCACCTTAACTAAATTTTGAAGGTATACGAAACTTGAATATTCTAGAGGGTAGGCCAAAAGAGGTCAAATTAGATAGAAGGCTTGAAGTTTTATTATTTCTTATGTCATTGTAAATAAATCTTTATTATGTTTGTACGAGGAATTAGTTTTCGTTTTGTTTTTAATTAATTTAATTTTATTCAATTAACTTATGCTCTGAATTGGTTTTCTAATAACCGAAGTTTGGGCGTGACATGTTTTTCCTTATAAATAGACAGTCAAACATAGTATCTGCATCACATTTTCATCACTCGTAACTTTCAAGTTCTCTTTCTACTACTTAATTTAGGCAGGCCTTTTAGCGGAAGCCCTCCTCCCTTTCACGGTGTTCGTCAATTAGTTAACGGTGTTTGTCTTTTGAATTTCACACCAACCATGTCCGTTGAATCCACAGCAGTAGCTTCCCAATTATATTTTTATATATCTATTTGGGTCGGTGAGTTGCATGGTCATTAATCGATTGGTCAGGCGGAGGCGGGAGGAGGAGGGGAGGAGGAGGGATTCAATGTGCAGTTTGGGATGAAGTGGCTGCTGCTGGTAGCAGTACCTCTTATTAGGTGGGCTGTATGAGCATTAATTTTTGTGCGCCTGCTACCCATGGAAGTCATGGAATGTGTTCTAAGGTTCTGTTTGTTGTTGAAAATATTGAAATGAGATAGTAATTTGTCCTTTTTATTGATGGATCATAGATAGGAAGAAGACCGACTATTTCCCGGAGAGTATAGACTTGTGTATTCGGTTAAGCCATTCTAATTAGTGATCCACGAATAGACACAATAATTGTACAATCATACACTTCATTAGGTCTGGTGGTCCTTTCTTATTATAAATTAATTTATTCTTCAACTAATACGTTTCTAGCTTTCCAATGGGTTGCTAACACATATTCATGGTGCTCATTTTTGCTCGAGGATGCCTATTCCTGTTTGTAGAACCATGTCCCTGACCTCCTCATACAACGATGCATAAGATTTACAGGGGTGTTGGGTTGTAGTTGTAATTAGATATTCATTTTGAGGGCAATTGAGTCTATTTAAGTGGATTTTTGGTCACATTTGAAATTTTTTATAAAAATTGACATGTATGAATCTTATGTTAAGTTTTGCTATATACAATAAAAACTCTAAAAGCCGAGGATGCTAGGGTAAGAAAAAGAAAAACAGCTGACCCGCTGTCATGTCGCATTATACACAAGTGATTGTCACACAGCTTCTCTATACATACTACTTATTCATTTTTGTCCATTGGATTTATTTTTGTTCATTTAATCTAATGGTCATGAACATAGGCGGCTATGGAGGAGCAAAGGGGGCGGTCCCCCGCCGTCGCAAAACAAAGGCGGTGAGCGACGCTAACCCCGATTCGACCTGGAACTGGAAGCGCTGATTATCAAGTCGGTGATACAAGTCTTGGCCGACTGTCTGGCACCTCGGCGATGTGAGAGGAATAAGACATATGGCGACATTAAAAGTAAAGAGAATCGTACGTGGCACCATTTATTACCATTAGATTTATTTGAAAGGTTTCACTGTAAGCCTTCCATATTACTGGCAAGGTAAAAACATGCAGGATCCTACAAAAATCATTTTTATTCTCCACGCGCGTCATATCATTGATTAATAAATTGTTTAGCCCAATCCTTATCCTCAAGATTTTGATCGTATGGACCCTATGAATCTTCCAATTCAACTTGACAATTACATTCATGATATGAAGATGCATAGTGAGTTTTCATCATTGAGAGAAATTAGTGATTTTGCAAAAGAGTTCGTGAAGACTCCGGAGGTGTGAAAGGTATATACATCACTTCTTTGGTGCTACCGGTTGCAACCGCTCTGAGAGAGCTTTGCTATGAAGATTGTGAAACACCATTGCGTAACAAAATGGGAGATCAATGGTTGAGTGATAGCATGCTTGTTTGCATTGAGAAAGATGTATTTGCTTATATTGATAATGAAGCTTTCCATTATGCGACGTTTCATGACATGAAACCCGCGGCAACAATTGTAATTTGTTTGTATTAATTAATTATGGAAGACATTACCATATAAAAAGATTTCTTAGTTGTTACTATATTTTAACCTTGCATTCTTGTTCGCTCTTCTTCGATAAACTCGTTTGCCACCGGTCGTGAAGGCATGTGTGTAACACCTTTATACGCCTATTAGTTCATAATACGTAAAGTGATAATCACACTGTCATAAGAAATAAATAAACACATAATCAACAAATATTTCATAAAAAGGTTCTCAAAATAGAACACTAAACATAAATACATAATAAATAACTCATATGCTTTCGAATCAAGTTGAATTGGATTATAGCGGTCTTGTAAACGCAGTAAGCGCACCGTATAAATTGAATTGATAAAGTGAAAAGAGTTGAAATTGTAATATGAGATAAAAATGTTGTAATTAGGGAAACTTTATTTTTACACAAAAAAAACCCATATTAGAGATAGGTAAATACATAATTAAACAAGCATTTCATAAAACAAGTTCTAAAATAACTCAATGAGTTAAGAACTAAGAAATAATAAAGCTATAATTACTTTTGAGTTTGTTATTAGAAACTATGATGATCCAAAGCCTTGTGTTCGTAGAAGCCATTACGGAAAGATTCTTTGTGCACGATGGATGGAAGGAATATAGATGTTATGTTGCATCGATTAACCAGGACAAACATTTTTAGGTTACATGTAATGTAATTGAAATTCCAAATAACATGTGTACATAAAAAGCTACGTGTCTATACCCTGCAAAACACGTGTTTCAAGTTCAAAGGGACTTGAGTTGCCATTCAATCGGGATACCAAAAATAGCAAGAAATATGTGCGTGGTTAACCTAGACTATTCACACCATAATATTACATAACACATGAAAAGCTCTGTTAAGTGCAAGCCAAGATTCTTATAAGTAGGCATCAAAAATTCTACTATGCCCGGAGTAAACTTTTACCCGAAAGTAACGGCTAGATGATGCCTCCAAGTATTCAATGGTGCATTAAAGCAACAAATTTACTTGGTAAACCGGATCTGCAAGTGGGAGGAGATCAGCTGGAAAGCGTAAAGAAAAACCACCGATCTTCACGAAGGTGGAAGAAGACGAGTTCCTAAAATCCAAGAAAAACCAGAGGAATCAAGAAACGGTGCACTGAATAATGCTGAGATCACCATACAACGTCACACATCAACTAACAATCAACATAAATTCAGACATCACCTTAACATGTAATGTGGTTTAGGCAATTGAAATTATGTAATTGTTTCAGGCCAGGTGAAATTATGATGAAAATTAGAAGAGAATTACTGGCAACATTATCGCTTTCGTACAACCAAGAAATCATGGTTGGCAATGTCAAACTATTTTGTTTGAGTTTTTGTGAAGTCCTCAGTAAGTTGGTAACGCAATTGTAATACCGCTTGATCATGTAACAAAATTGTGGCGTTGTTAGACTTTGCATAATCTTTGTTTTCAAACTACCAAATTGAGGCAAAATTATATGCAGAATTATGGATAATTTTATGTAATTGGCAAACAATGGGCTAGTATCTCGCATAACACTATGTAATTGGCAAACAAGTATGCTAAGTATCTTCATAATATCATGCAATTGGCAAACAAGGGATAGTATCTCGCATAATATCATGCAATTAGACAAGATTTTAAATGGCATAATAACCATATTTTTGCGTTAAAACTATCGCTCAAGTGGTAATTTACCATTTAAACGGTCAATCGACGCTTAAGTTGTAAAAACACGCTTAAAAATATGTTATCTCCCACATTGATTTTGAAAGACGTATATGACAATTTTCTATTCATGGGTTTGCATGCCTAAATTTAGGTCTTTGATGCCAGGTAGGCATGAATTAAAGTAGAGGAAGATATGGGAAAATACGATCCGAGCAAGTTAGGTTGTTTGATGTCATGCTTGATAAGCAAACAACAATCTCGTAATGGAAGAAGGATAGAAACCTAATGTGGTAGATAGCGGTGGTATAAGCCTCAATTTGAGGGAATAGATTTCCAATGATTTGAGGAGGGAAGATCTTGAATTGAAGGAATTCAACTCAATTGAGGAAGTAGAAGATTTGTACAATCGATATGCAAAGGCGTTGGGTTTAGTGTAAGGAAGGACAAAAGGAGATGAATGTAAGTGGCAGTTTCGAGGAGAATAAGGGTATGCTCTAAGGAAGGCACAAGAGTTTTGAACAAGAATGTCAATGTTAAGCAGCCGCTTCACTAGGGAGAAATGCCCGGCTGTTTTGCAAGTAAATCTTGTTAAGAAGCGTTGACACTTATATTGTAAAGAAATTTGAACCAAATCACAATCATGCATTAGCTACCGTACATGAGGCAACATTTCTCCTGCTCACACCGAATGTCGTGGAATCGACTTAGCACAAGCTATTGGAAATGCGAAGAGTTGCTATAAGAACATGTCATGTATACGAGTATATGGTGGATCAAGCCGGTGGGTATAAGGAATGTTGGTTTTCAAAGCAAAGATCTGTGACAATAAGTTGAATGCGGCACCTGAGACAAATTTTACTCGAAGGTGGTGCCGAAGCTTCACTTGCATACTTGAAAAGCAAGGCTTGTTCTCGATTCGAATTTTTCTCGCAAGTTTAGTGTGGACGAGGAGAATAGGCTTGTGAATTTATTTTGGAGAGATTCAAATTACCGACCGATTATATGTGCTTGGGATGTGATTTAATTCTGACAAAGACTCTACAAAACCAACCATTATGAGAAGCCTTTTGATACTTTTGTGGGTTTAAATCATCGTGTTAGTACAATATTTGGGTGTGCATATGTGAGGGATGAGTCTACGAAACTTTCAAGTGGGTTTTGGAGACATTTATTTTATCTACATGAAAGGTAAAGCCTAAGACTGTATTGACAAAGACGGGGATGAAGAATGCGAAAGGCCGTGGAGATAAGCAGCCCACAGGATCAAAGCACAAGCTTTGTGCGTGGCATGTTGCTAGCAATGTGCATGAAAACTTGAAAATGTCACCGATCCGAACATTAAATTGAAGTCTACTTTGTTTTTAGGGAACCACTAGAGGTTGATGAATGGAGGCTCGCTGGAAGGTCACGAGGAAAATTTCAAACTCAATGAACATCAATTCAAGCTTAAAAGTACGTGGTTGGCTAAGATGTGGGAAAGCGCCACAAGCCATGGAAGCCTACAATAGAGGAGTTTTTGGCGGGTATGTCTACCACACTAAATGTATCGTAACTATGAACAAATTTGTGGAAGGGATTTTATATTAAAAGCGGCCTAAGATGCCTGAGTGTGTCCATGCCATCGATGTAGCCCCTTGCACACCGAGAAACAATGTCACGCACGTGATGAATTCAAATCGAACAACCGCACTCCGTTGATGACGACCTAACCGAAATGGTTACAACATGCAAACTAATGTATACTTCAACTTGTTTCGAATTGGTACGGATGAGATGCTAAGCGCTGCACTAATTAACCCCAACACTCTCAAGTTTGCCCAAAGTGACATGCATTATATTTCCAAATACCGTGAACTGTATAACATGTGGACTCAAGCAGTGGCACACTCTGGGTCCAATGAGGAAGTGATTGAGTGTTGTTGCAAAGTATGAGACAGATGGGATCCCTTGTTCACACATATTTTGCGTACTAAAATATAGACACATGGATAAAATCCCAATCACTCATAATGAAGAGATGGACTAAGGGGGCAAAATCGTATATTACATTTTCACTACGCGTAAACAAAGGAATCCTCCTTGGTCAAAGACAAACCGCAACAGGTAGCGGTTTGAATACGCTTATGCAACAAATGCGCATTCTGCATCAAGGCCGGATTGTGGTTCAGCTTCTTAGTAATGACCCCCATAGACTCAGCGGTTGTGGAAGAGTTGGGGAGAAAACTAGAAGAGACAAATCTAATTTAGGGAGTGGTCACGAGGAGCACGGATGTCATAAAAGATCCTTAAAATTGCTAGAACCAAAGGCAAAAGAAACTTCGTCGAACCAAAGACAAAGGAACTAAACCCAAAGCATGTGGTACTCCTAAAGGCAAAGGCGGGGCACAGAGGATATAAATGTTCCATTAGGAAGCAACAAGGGAATAGAAAAGCTACTCGAATGTTGGTAATGGGAATGATGGTAGCAACAATGACATTGGGCAAGAAGCGGAAAGAATGTACCATATGGCAAAGGAAATGATGTCCGAACTAACCGAGTAAGTCATACACTATAATGGTGCTGTAGTCGTACCCCACCGCCATTCCCAGCGTAATCGCTAGTGGATCCATGTAGCTTATAACCATACCTTTATTTTGATGGCATCTTTGCCAATGACAATCCCATACAAACACCAAGCGGATCATTCTCAATGTGGAGTTGGCACGTCGAAGAATATGAGTGATTATATCCTGCATTTTCGGGTTCGTAATATACTCGACTCACTCTGGGAGTTCGTGTTCATGGCTTTGACTTTCACATAACCATTGTAATCATCTTTCACTCATTATTTGGGTGAAAATTGTTGATTGTCTCTCTGATTTTGTTTATGGTTTTGGATGAACTTAATGAGCTGTAATCCAAGCTTTATGAATTACCACATTTGACGTTGATTTGGTACTTGTAATTTGGTACTTGTCGATGAGCTTTATCAGGTACGTTTTTTAGGAACTAACCGTGATCGTGGGAGATAACATATGTTTTACATTATACTGTCATAAAAATGCCGCTTTGTTTGCATATATTCGGCCCGCAAAATTACCACGTGCACTGCATATGACGGCGTACGCATCTCACTCCGTTTGCCAATTGCATGCACTAAAATGAACAATTATAGATAGAAAACCGTCTGAGGATACATGGTACCATTTAACTACACAAATCTTTTAAACTCTACCGCCGCATGGATTTTTTTCAGTGCATATTTAGTGCTCAATTTAATACACTTGTAATGCTACCCCTAGTGCCTTGTGTCTTATGCGTTGACATGGAAAAGATCGATCGGTCAATTTACTATACAAATCATTTTAACGTTAGTGCCTCGAGAGGTTATGTCGTGGTTTACCGAGGATGGATTGTTCGACTCTACCCCAATTCTTTTCTCGGCAAACCTTAGTGCGTTTTTTGGTGTATGTACTTACGTAATGTATAAGTGCATTACATTTACCCCATTCATTATTGAAACTTAAGTACCTTAGGTAAAATGGCATGAACTATTGGTTACCAAACTAATCAATCAAAACCCTAGTGTCTTATGGAATTTGTGATGAACTAATGTATAAGGAACGTTAGCACTAATTAATAAATTAACACCTCAAATGGAACTATTGAAATATACTAACAACATTTTTAGAGTTCCATTATATATGTTTCATATAGGATTACTACAAGCCAAAAATATCCAAGGCGAATATCATTTAGTAAAAAATGTATAGAACTTGAAATCACTTTTAGTCATGAAATACGAGTTTGAATCCATATTAAAAAGTGGTGAAACATAATTTAAATAAAACATACACATTTCTGATTTTATTTGAGCAAAGAAAGAGAAATTTTAAATATACTAAAACCCAGCCGAGTTGGTACGGGTGACGGAACCGTACTCGTTATAAACAGTTATACGCGATAAATCGCGATATTCCTCTGATATTTTGAAATTTGTCATGTTAACAAAAGGGTTTTACTAAAATGCCTATCAACTTCCGCCGTCTCCACTTTTTTTCTCTTCTTATTCAACAGGAAGTTCCTATTTTACCCATCCGAGCCTGTAGAAGACTAGCCATTTCCCATAAAAACTCCTCTCCTCTCTCTCCCGACAAACTTACCCTCTATTTTCTTCCTCTCTCGTAAACTCCCAACCGCTCCAATCTTCATCCCTACTATTTATCCGCCGGCTGTCGTATTTCTTCGCGTTGTTCATCTCTCGGCGCCGCCGCTACCGTTGTGGTGTGGCGAGGGAAGAAGACTCCGTATTTTCAAAAGTCAGTTTGCTTATTTTCTTTCCTTCCCGTGTTTATTTTCTCTTTTCTTCATATGTCTCCGCCCATGTGTGAGAACATATACTTATGCTTTAATTTTTATTTTTTTTCTTCGCATTCTCGTCTTCTTCACTCTCGCTCCTCTCGATTAACTCACCTTCGCAGCCTCGACCCACGCTGACGATTCCAACACTACTGGGCCTCGAGATTAGTGTCCAACGACCACCCAAATTTTGCCCCCAAAGTCAGGGGCCACTATCGATCTCATGCTGCTCCAAAGTTCATTCCTGCTTACATCCATTACGAATTCTTGGTCACGAACTATCCACACGAAGGTTAGCTATTCTTCGTTATAGTCCATATTCAAATTAGCCCCAATTTTGTCTTACATGTTTAAGCTTCGTTTTCGTGATGGTGATTTAAGGCTGTGAGAACTAGAATTGATGTGGGTAGCCTCCAATTTGCCCTAATTTGGGTAAGCCCTCTGATGTATTGTTGTTGGAATAATTTTGGGTTTTGTTATTTGAAATTTTTAAAATTAAAAAGGGTCTGGCTTTCAGATTTTTTCCTTTTTAACTCTCTAAATTAGAGAATTTTCCATCAATCCGTCCTCACCCTGTCACCGACATTGTTCTCCGATGCCCCATGTGCGAATTTATTATTTTGGTGATCCTCTGAGAGATTTGGGTTTTGTGATTCTCTTATAATAATTTTATGATTTGATTCCTCACTTGAAAGATTGCTACATATTTTCAGTTTAGGTTAAGAATTTACTAGCTAAACGTCGCCATATTATTTCTTTTTCCAGGGTTATGGTTGATTTTGTCTACCCAAGTTTAAATAATCTTAGGTGATTCTTTCTTTGTTTCGAGTATGATTGATGGTTGACCGAATAGTCGGGTTAGGAGAAGACAAATTTGAAGTCCAGATTTTATTACCACTTAAAGTGGAGAGTTTTTTTATTAAGAACAAAAGAGAATGGTCTTCGTATATTTGGTAGGAACACGTTGATTTCATAGGTCATAAAAGGAAACAATTTGATTCTTAACAACATCGTAAATTCAAGCATGTGCAAGCTATTACTCTGTTTATTGGCTCCCCTTTTCCAAAAATGATAAGTTCTTCTCATTAATTCTATTACTTTCTTTTTTTTTAATGCCAGGGATTACCACCACTGGTTTCATTTTTTAAATAGACTACCATTTTTGCGATTGTGTTGTTTTCTGCAGAGAGGTGATATCCCATTACAAGGAACTCAATCCAACAAAACGTTTACTGCTCCTAAAAGCACTCTGTGAACTCTGAGCTGAAGTAGTAAGTCCTTATTTTTCATGTACTTTTTTTTTTCTTGATGTCTAGGTGGTTAACATGCTTTTTAACCATTGGATCACCTAACTATATATTTACAATTGTGTTGTTTCTGATTGTTGATATAAATTCCTTTTTGTTCCTAGCAACATGATGCATATTAATGATAATCTGAAACCAGGAAATGAAGTTTGTAGGATGACAATGTTTCCTTGCATAAATGATTTCCGTAAATAAATTTGTCCTGTTATATTAGAAGTCAAGTCTCAGGGAAACATCGCCTTCAATTTTACTCATGTTCGTTACTTTCTTGATTTTTCTGTACCATATTCATACATGAAATAAATTGAAATAATACAACCCCATTTACATTTTCATGCATGATAATAATGAAAAATTTAGAGAATAGTTATATTTAACAATGTTTTCTTCAATCTCTTATTTGTTTTACTATTCTATACATTTTTAGGTGCCAGATTATTTTGACAATAATATTTGTTTTAGTTAACTTTTAGATTGTATGTTAGTACATGGTATATTACTTGGCCCAACTGGAAATTAAATCTTATGTTTGTTTTGGTTGCACATATTTAATCTGCTTGACAATCGTACTTTACACGTCCACCACATGCAATAAAATTCATATTCTGGTCTATGATTCCTTTGCATTCCTCATTGGTTTTGAATATTTTAGCATCTGCAATTTCAATGATGGTGCAAAATATGTCAACATTTTAGTTAGTTAGATTGAGGGATTATTGAAAACCGATAAGGATTGTAAAGAAATTGAAGACCGGAGGGTGGATTGTGCTGCATGTAGTGGGTGTGACTGATTATTTTCCTGTTTTACAATTGTGATTATTCTCCTCCCTCCCAAAGTAGGTAATGTACTACAGTAGCTGTAATATTTGTCAATCACTTTGGATTCACTGTTGAACTGAAATTAATCCCTATGCAGATCTAAGATGGTGAAGGCGAAGAAATCAACGACGAAACGAAACACGGAGAAGCGGTCGGCCAAGTCAGAGACGGTGAAATCACCAACAACGATGTCAACTATGTCAAAGACAACGCCACCGAAGGCAGCGAAGGCGAAGGGAAGGAATGGAAAATTACCAGTGGAGGCTCCCGTGCCGATGGCAAAGCCAAATACTAGACAACAAAGCGCACAGAAACCAAGGGCACAGAAATCAGCCACATTTGCACATACCGGGACAACTTCTGGATCCGGGGTACTATCGACCGCACAAGTGAAACCCGTTAAATCTCCCCCAGTTCCAAAGGCGGTTGGGAAGGTGATACGAGGCCCGGCTGACAGTCGACAGTTTGGTGTGAAAGGATACATTCCGAGGAATAGGAATCCTTACAGCCCTGTCGTTCACGTCGACATAGAGGAACACCTTTCCTTCAAGGTATATCCTTAAACATCCCAGGAACAAATGCATGGTTGTTTTAGCGATTTGTGTTGTACACAAAAATGGTTATTCTATTGTGGGAGACAAGGTTTGGTAATTTTGATAGCACAACTTGGGAATATTTGAGGCCTGTTCTTGTTCTACTTTGATCTAAATTTGTATTAGATTATACTTGCCTAGAACAAATGACCACTTATATTACAATCGTAATTCATTGGTTGACTTTTGCATACTTATTTTACCACTTTTATTATTTGTTTACTTGTATCGATCGTAATATTGTCTACAAGGTTTTCCTGCATATTGTTTGTGCAGTTATGTATTATGCATAAGTTCATACTTAGTTTACAATGGTATAATGGATGTGGGCCTTATTGACGACTTGTCTATATGTGTTATAATCCTCAGCGCAATATATCTTACATCAAAGGTGGAGGAAACAATGAATTGTGCGCTGCGTGGTATACAAACGGTTTGAACGACTCTGTCAAAACGAAGGTTGACAGATGTGGATTTAAGCATTTCATATCAATTTTGGGAATTGGGAAAAAAAGGGACAGACCCTTGATGGTCGCATTAGCGGAAAGATGGTGGGATACAACACATACCTTCCACTTTGATGAAATTGGTGAGTTAACGTTGACCCCCAAGGATTTTAGTGCCATTACTGGCCTACGGGTATCAGGCAAGGCAATAGAGTATGACTTGGAGGCCCATGATAATAGGGCAGAGGTTATAGAGCTGTTTGGTGAAAAACTAGCAAACATGGTCCACGATCAAAAGATTAAGTACCAAGACATTGTGACTGAGCATTGGGGCATTAAGCCATCCACGCCAAAAGAAGAAGACCAATTGGCAAGAGTATTCATTTTGGCATTGTTAGGATCAACGTTCTGCAATGGTATCGGCAATACGGTTAACTTATACTACATGCCAAGCCTGAAGGAGGTTGAGGAGATAAGGAATTACAATTGGGGAGGAGCCGGGTTGGCATGCCTGTACCGTTACATGGACGCTCTGTCTAGGGGGAGAAATGAAAGCACCGGAGGTTACTGGCGTGCTTGGGAGGTGAGGCCTAAATTTGTCCCAACACATCTTTATATCTTCATTTTTACAGATTTTCATGTTTGCTTACTTAAACTAAAAGGCTTCTTGGTTACTATTATTACAGATATGGGCGTGCGAGTATTTAAAGCCTTTCGAATTAAAAAATCAGAAGGGTGATGGTCAAACTTGGCCCCGGGCCCTGCGATGGTTGGGTGCATCTCCCAGTTCACATACTGTGCACAAATTGGAGCAACATAGGGAGACCTTGCGATATATAACGGTTGATCAGGTGTGAATTTTGTTGTACCTACCAAATTATTTACTTCACCACCTTTACAACTTAAAAACATTTTATTCTGGCTTACTAATGAGCGTACTAAATTCCAGGTTAATTGGAATCCATGGGGTACAGATAGTGCTAGATTTCCTTCTTATGTGTGCGATAGTCTACCTGCGAATGGAATGAGAATACTCCTCCAAGGACCCGCAGGTTATGCTTGGTACCTTGGTGAGCGTGTGTCAATCCAAAGTTTGGGTACATCACTTCAACGGGTTCCCAAGGTTCCCCCAAGCACGATGCTTTGGGACTATGATTTTAAAGATAACACATCAATTGAAGCTGCACTAAGAGGCGTTCCCGCCACTGATTACTTCATGGAAACAGAGGATTATGCAACATTTAGAAATGCTAATTTGCGGTACAAGCACTATATGGAAGATGAAGGTCAATCGTCGAAACAACCGGTTGGAAAATTGGGGACAATTAAGATACCATCATGGTCGGTTAATGTGGTTGGATGGGGAGAGAACGAGGAGTGCGACGTAGTCGACATTCCCCGTGGCAAACCAACAACTTCCCTACCCCTAGACAAAGATGTTAAATACGTAAGTCTTTCCTAACGGAGAAATAGTAAATAGTTTTATTTCTAGGTTCATGCGTTAATTTTAATGTTTCTGATTGTGTGCTTTGTAGGTTCATGCGGATACAGTCACAGAGCTTTTGGATATGATTGCTGGTTTGAATTCAGTTATGTTTACCAAGTGCATGATGGCAAGGGATGAGATTACACGGCTCCGTAAAGATAATGTACAGTGCACATCAGATTTTATTTGGTATTTTATTTGATAATATTGCCAAGCCTGAATCCATGTGATTGTTACAGTCATTTCTATGAGGATGGATGGACGCACACCAAAAGAAACGCTGTGCCAGTTCAAATGATGTTGACGATGATAGTTTACATGTACGTATGAGGGTGCTATTATTAATTTGATAATATCTAGTAAGCAATTAATTTGTTTGCTTCCGTGTTATGTGTTGACAGCAGGAGCGTCGAACAAAGCATAAAAATGATCATGCTTTTGAAAGAGATGCGGATGACGGAATTAGGCGGGAAGTTACTTGTTCTGACGATCATACCTACGCGAATGACATTGGTGACGAAAATCATGATGACAATGTTGAAGATGATGCCAATAATGATTCTTTGGCGTTTGAAGAAAGTAGTGATGATGGATTCAAAGATTCATTTGGTAAATCAGATGTTCAAGTGGATGAAGATGACGATATACCTCCTGTAATGGAGCAAGGGAAAAATGGAAAGCGTAAGCCAAAACCGTCACCCAGAAATCGAAAGCAACAGAGGAAGTAGTTGTATTTCTGTGTTAATGCTCAATTGTGACTGTGTATGAAACACATGATTAATTTGTGGTTTCATGGGTTCACTGAGTAATTAAGGTCCCATTTGAATTCCAATTGCTTTATTGAATGTCTGTTTACAAGCCATTCTGTGTGTTATTTGTTAGGTGTATTGAATTAGCTTGGAATGGCTGTAATGACTACTGATGCTGCCTTATGTGAAAGGCGAAAGGAATAGAACAAGTTTATGTTGAATTCATATTTTAGTCAAATCAGAATAGCAGCCACTGATTAATGTTGGATGTTTTTTAAGCCAATTCAATGTTGAATACATGTTTATAATGTTGAATATGATGTTTTGGATTTGGGTTGGGAAGGTAATCGACCTACATTGACATTTGAGGGGTTTAGAAACTGAAAAAGTAACGAAAAAATATCATGAAAACCGCTGCATAGTTTTTCCAGATTTTTGGTCATAAAATCCTTTTTTTGTGACGATCTTCAAAGAAATTTCAGTCGCTAAAGGTTGTTCATATTTTTAGCAACTGTTTCTGGGTATGAATTTTGTCACTAAAAGTTTTATTGGTCCCAATAAGAGGTATTAATGTGACTTCATTTTTTCAACTCATCATATACGCTTTCACAATGGTTGCGTAATGAATAACTGTAATTTTCGTAAAATTAATAGTTGGTGAAACACATGAAGACATGAAAATTTTGTTGTAATTGTATATAATGGAACCCATGAACACGTTCAAATAGTAAAAACGCCGTTGAAATGGTAAAATTGTCGTTTAAACGATCGATTCACTCGTTTAAATGGTAAATTACCACTTCAACGATAGTTTTGCAACACCAAAAATATGGTTAGTATGCCATTTAAAATGTTCTCTAATTGCATGCTGTTATGCAGATACTAGCCTACTGTTTGCCAATTGCATAATAGTATGCAGATACTAGCCTACTGTTTGCCAATTGCATAAACGTTTCCACGAGAATTTATGCGGTAAGTTACCACTTAAACGAAGAAATTACCACTTAAACGAAGAAATTACAACTTAAACGATGGAAGCACTCGTTTAAATGGTAAATTACCACTTAAACGCTGGTTTTACAACTTAAACGAGGAGTTTTACCACTTAAACGAGACAAATGCACGTTTAAGTGGTAATGGAGAAATTTTGTACACTTACAATTTAAACGATCGTTCGAATGGTAAAAACATCGTTTAAGTGGTAAAATTGTCGTTCAAGTGGTAAGTTACCACTTAAACGAAGAAATTACCACTTAAACGATGTTTTTACAACTTAAACGACGAATGGACTCGTTTAAATGGTAAAGTACCACTTGAACGATAGTTTTACAATTGCATGATGTTATGCAGATACTAGCCTACTGTTTGCCAATTGCATAATCTTATGCAGATACTAGCCTACTGTTTGCCAATTGCATAAACTTATCCACGAGAATTTCTGCATATAATTTTTTCCTCAATTTGGTAGTTCGAAAACAAGATTATGCAAAGTCTAACACTGTACAATTGCGTTACAACTTGCCCTAAGGGACTTCACAAAAAACTCAAACAAAGAGTTTGACGATGCCAAGCATGATTTAATGGTTGTACGTGAAAACGATGTGTTTTACACAAGAAATATGGTTGTCACAGTGAAAACAATGTGTTTGACATTGCCAATTTTAATGCACATCGATAGGGCAGTAGCACGAATATGAGTTTATTAAGCCATTTAAAATGTTGTCTAATTGCATGATGTTATGCAGATACTAGCCTACTGTTTGCCAATTGCATAATGTTATGCAGATACTAGCTTACTGTTTGCCAATTGCATAAACTTATCCACGAGAATTGCTTCATATAATTTGTCCTCAATTTGGTAGTTTGAAGTCCAGATTATGCAAAGACACGATACTGTCACAATTTGGTACATGATCAAGTACCTGTACAATTGAGTTACAACTTGCCCTCAGGGACTTCACAAAAAATAAGTACATATATTGATTGTAAATGAGACTTAATATGATGGAGAATGCATCACTAAACCCCCATACTACCAAAAAATATTACAGTTTACAATGACCGTTGCAATGCTATGGGTCTTACACCATTTTCCTAATTTCTTTACAACATTCAAGGTGCACACAAAAGGCCACCTATTGACAAATGGTAAAGATGCCTTACTGAGATAATACAAAAGTTATAGTGGTAATGATAAAAAAACAAGCACAGTATTCACAAAAAACCACCACATACTGAGCATTCATGTTTTTTGCTTCCTAGTAATCAACTTCGACACCTTAGGGGCTTCAGTGGGTTGCCTCGTCCTACGCCTTGGTTGTGTCTTCTGCTGCGGGTTAGTGATAGTGTTACCAACATTAGAGACATCCTCTTGTACCTTCAGTTGGGAAGCAACTAATAGATTGGGAAGAGCTTGGTTTTTGCAATTCTTGACTATTGACAAAGTTAACTTAATTCGCTCTTGAATAGAATCATACTGCATGTAGATGACATTCACAAACATTCAATTAAGTTGTGCGTCTTAAAAATATGTCAATACAATGTGGAATGACCATACTTACATTTTTCCCAATGTCACGGCCATTGTCAATATCCTCCATCCATTTCATAACAAAAATGCCGCAGTCAAACCCATTTGGCTGTGCTGGAACACCGCTCGGCTGGACTATGCAAAATTTATTGAACGACCAGGATACTGTCTCATTTGACTTCAGCTCAGGCGAATATATGTTGTCAAGTACATTCAACTTCACAATCCATGCAACCAAGTAAAATATAATGTTAGAGCTATTAGTCCAATTCTATATGCATTATCCAACGCTTATGATGCCACTCATTCCCAAATGGAAGAACTAACTTACAATGTGTTTCACTTTTGCACGACGACGGGCGTTTGCCCTGGCACTCGGCAAGCTGTCCCATATCTCCACATCTTGCAACTCCATATTAACGACCATTAAATACCAATGACACCCTTCACTGTCCAATATTGGAATGAACATCTACAACATAAATATAAATTTAGTATATTTGCTTCACCAAGTGCTATAGTTATACATAAATGTTGCAAATAAATCGTTATACCTTGTCACATTTATCAATTCCAGTCTGGAACTTCATTTGAAATGACCTTCGCATTCTATTCGCAAACCTTGTAATGCGTTCCACAGAATTTGCCTCAAGTGCAAGTTGCTACAATCATATGTAACAAGGCTTTTACATTACTTACTTAAAGACATAACTGAAATGTATAAAGTTTTTAACCTTACCGCAAAGAATGTGTTCATGTACCATAATGGAGAACCCATATTGTTCAAATATGTCACCTTCACATTTATTACCTATACAAGCAAATTGAAATAATTTCAAATATTAAATTTACCAGTTACTACACATCACTACGCTTAATGTGTTGTGTGTGATTTGTAAATAAAAACATACATCGTCTCGGATGTTTGTATCTGGTGCAAGGCACATAAGCTCATGGCGAGTGATAGCATCTTCCTCAGTCTTAACAATCTCTTCATCACTACAAACATTGCAAAAACTCAAGCCTAAGTGCATTCCTCACTTCAATATCGGGCAGCTAAGGTAATGAAGAGACTTGGAAAGTATATCAAATGCAGTTACCTGAAGGTGTGTTCCCCATTAAAGATATAACTGAAGAGGTCAAGATCTGGATCTGCCAAATGAACGCTCTTATACAGGAAGGGGCCAATCTGGAGTCGATCCATTGTTCGGTCATACAATATCTGTTTCCTTCTAGGCAATTGAGTCTGGGCCACTCCAAACAACTCCCAAGGTTCTTTACAATGCTGCCCTGGTCGTCTTTCTTCCGTTGCCCTTGTATTGATAGGGCTCCTTTGAAAACTAGCCCCACCCTTCTCAACTTTCCTCTCGTGCATGAGAGGAACCAACTGCGTCGAAAGGAAATGTATGAGTTAGGCCAAGCTATTATAAAATACATTACAAATCAATGTTTTTCATTTATAATTATTGTTCACCTACACATACGCAATGAAACAACATTTTTGCATTTAACGTTTCGCATTCATGGGTTTCATATTATGCTAATCATACCTCATTCATCTTATCGTTCTCCTTAACGATTTCCACAGAGCTTTCACCACCATTATTGTCCATGTCATTCTCATTCCCACCATTAATCACATCATCATCATTGTTGTTTTCATTTTCTCGGACGTCGTCCCCAACACATTTATCATTTACCCCACCGCTTTCATTGTCATTGTTGTTTGCCAAGGGTGAATCTTTGACGATGCCTTTCAAAAGATTCAATATCTCATCCTTGAAACCACTAACTGAGCAACCACACTCTTTTTGTGCTATAGGATCCGATATAGCTTTCTCAATCCGCGCAACGCTACTCTTAATGTTCTCTACCTCTAATCTTAAGGTAGAAGCGACTTCAAGAAACTGGGGGTTCACTTCCCCTCCAACACCTACATTCTTTTCTGATTGGGTTACAATGTTGATTTTGGTGCTCTCTATCCCACCCCGGTTATTAACCCACTTCATAACATGACTGGCAGTCTCATTCTTCCATGTAAGTATCGGATGAACTGACCTATCAACAAAGCTACATCCACGGGACACAGCATCAAGGTAGTACAATTGTAGAAATACCGCTGATCCATGCAAGTACTTTGCGCCAGTTGCCTTGTAATGCAAAACCCCATCGCACAGAAATTTGAGGCAATAACTTGCCCATTTTTGTCCTTTTATCATCTCTGGCCTCCTCAATGCAATCAAATACTGCGAACTAACGTATGTTGCAGATGTTGGGCAGAGGATTGTCCCAATAGCAAACATCATAAACCCGATTTTGAAGTTGTCATCCACTGTGCTTGCCATTATTAACTTTTCACTCAAGTCGGAAATCAGTGCAAATCTCTGCTTTCCACAAAAAGTTGTGATAAGCGACTTCATTTCTTCACCATCCAAACAGCCACTTAAATCTACTTCTTCTACTCCATTCGGAACTCCCATAATCCGCTCAAAGTCATCACTACTTATTGAAAGGGGACTACCGTGAAGCTCAATCATACATCTTGAAGGGTCAAAATTGTCCACAAGAAACCTACACAACTGTCGATGTAGTCGAGTCAACGAAAATTGAGCCAATATTCCAAACCCTATTTCCTTGATCGCCTCAATTTTCTCTACTGAAAATTTGGAGACGGTCTCGTGAAACTTGTCTACACAGCATCGAGTCTTTATAGTCACATTGGTTTTCTTTTGAACATTTACTAATCCACTTTGCCCAGCCTCACTAACTTGATTATTACTTTTAATTGTAGAACAAAATGCTGCCTTCTCCTTTCGACTAAGTTCTTTCCATTTACTAGAAATTTCCTTTTTCCACTACAAAACACAAAACATATTTTGAAGCATCAACTTTTCAAATCTCATATTTTAAACTACAAATCTAAGCTTTCAAGTTTTTTTCTATCAACTACTGTTTTACCTTTTAAACTAGAAAGTACAAAACCTAAATAACTTTGCAACAATGAACTTTTCAAATCACATTTTCACATATTTAAGTTCTCACCTCAACTTCACGCATGCCCTGTTTATTTTTCTTTAATTCATCTCCTTTCACTTTCCTGCATAATATGTTGCAACCAATTAACGAACACTTATTGTAATCAAACAAATTGACATTACAATTACATGTTTTTTTCTTTCAAACTTACAGGTAATTAAAATATGCATTTCTCCCAACAACGACTACTTCTTCATCATGCTCTTTTTTTGTTTCATCACTATTTGCCTTCATCTTCTTTTTTGCAGTCTTGACCTGCCCAAATTCACATTACATGCATTAAATTGAGAATAACGATTTATTTACACATACTGGAAATTATACAATCATATATCGCCTCTGTGCAATTGGCAAACAGTGACATACATTTTGCATTGAGCTCATCCAATTGCACGCTAATGGAAATTATACAATCATATATCGCCTCTGTGCAATTGACAAACAGTGATATACATTTTGCATTGAGCTCATCCAATTGCACGCTAATTTACTGATACTTAGCAAACTAAATACCAGTGCAAACAAATTGGGAAATTCTGGTTTAGGGAAGTTCTGCTTTAACCCCAAACCAACCTCTACATTTAATTTTCGGTTTCATTGACATAGTTTCATAAAATCCCTAAATTATACCCATACAAATCCATTGTAGATAGACTAAATTATACCCATAATTATACCCATAATCAATTCATTCTTAACCCATAATCAATTCACTCTTAACCCAAATGAATACAGAGAAGAAAGACCAAACTACATTCATTCTCAACCCTAAACCCAGAATCCATAAAACTTCTGAACTAACCTCGACTTGTCGTTGATCGTGCGATGGAATACTCATCATAATTCTTGGTTGCAGCCGCACTTTAAAATGCCCAAACCTATTTTGATGAAGATGAAGAGGATTGGAGATCTGTTCTTCTTCCTGTCTCTCTTTTTTTTTTCACGAAAATTGTTCTGGGTTTCGTTCTTCCCGTTCTGTTCTTCTTTCCTTCTTTTTTTTTTTTTAGTTTCAACCGGTAACCTACAATTGTAGGTTACCTTTTCTTTTTTTTTAAACAAACAAATTTTTTTCAAAACCGGGGTAACTTTTACCCCGGAGCACAGAAGACAATCCCTTTTCTCAAAACACACGGGTGAACAGTAAAGTATAAAGAAAATTTTAAAATGGCAATAATACCCTGGATTTTTAATAAAAATTACAGCTAGTATCCTCGATTCCCATTCCCCCTTTCTGCTTGTCGTCCTTCAAAACGAAGGCTGGAGACCTTCAATTACCTGGAGAAATCAACAATAAGCCATAATTCCTTCAATTAGAGGATGCTCTGCTCGTTTTCTGCTGAGTTTTCTTTAAATTTTGAGCTTACAGTGCTCACATGGGAACATAGAGAGAGATTCAAAGGTTTTCTACATGCTTCATAAATCCAAACACATAAAATCCAAACTTAGATCAATCGAATCCTTGACTAAAGACATATATTGGATTCACCAATTATCTCAATACTCCAACTATATTAAAATACAAATATCATTCTCACCTATTTGAACTGATCGTAGTTCCCAGCAATAAAATCATTTCAACTCTTTACCTTAATTCTCTTAATTGATCTCGCCATAATCCACCAAGAACACACTCGAAATTAAACATTTAAGCCTAATTAGTAAGAATCCCCAAATGAAATCAAATTCTAAAACCTGTACAATTGTCCTAAAAAATTACCTTAGATTGTTGGATTCGACTCCTTGATCAATGAGATGAAAACTGTACTTTAATCCAACTTATAGAACTCAAGTTATGATAATATAGTGAAGATGGAAAGTTACAGAGTTTCCCTTTGTTTATTTTTCATTCTTTTTCTTCGGGTCTGAAGATTTAGGAAAACAAAGGTGTTTTCATATTTGAGAGGTACTTCAAGAACCTAAGGATGGATGATGATGAGTCGAAGATCTCTACGGCTTCGTTGTTCCTTACCGACAATGCTCTCATGTGGTGGTGTCGAAGATGCATGGAGATAGAAGCAGGTACGTTCTCACTTGTGAGTTGGGCAGATTTCAAAGCTGACTTGAGACTGCATTTCTTCCCTGAGAACGCGAAGTTTGAAGCTAAGGAGAAGCTGAGGTGGCTGAAGCATACTGGCAGTGTGAAGGATTATGTCAACACATTTGTCAACCTGTTGTTTGAGGTGCCCGAGATGATGGAGGAGGATAAACTGATGTATTTCTGAGTGGCCTCCAGACATGGGCTAGAGTGGAGCTGCAAAGGCGGCATGTCCAGACCTTGTCAACAGCAATTGCGGCAGCCGAGTCTTTGGTAGAGTTGAAGAAGACAGACCAAGGCGACTTTAAGAGCAAGTGGAAGAAGTCTAGTGACGGAAAAGGTGGGGGAGACAACAACAAGCCAAATGAGAGAGACAAGTCTAGTGGCAGTGGTGGTTCCATTAAGTCGTTCCACAAAGAGAAGAAGAAGTATGACAAACATGAGAAGAAAGACAACAAGGGCGACAAGGTTGGACCCTGCTACTTGTGCGATGGTCCACACTTGATGCGTGATTGCCCACAGAAAAGGGCACTCAACGCAATGACCAAACAAAGTGAAGAGGGAGGAGGCTAGAGAGGAGGCGAGAATGGATTCGATACGAATCCTCAATTCCTTGCAAGCCAAAATCACTCAACCCGAAGGTCTGTTAGGTAGGGCGATCTTCGTCGAAGCGGTAGTGAATGGGAGGAAAGCTCAGCCGTTGGTGGACATAGGAGCATCCCACAACTTCATAACCGTGGAAGAAGCAAAGAGATTTGGAGTGAGGGTCTTTAGAGAAGGTGGCAAGATGAAGGCGGTAAACTCGCCTGCTAGCATGATCGCGGGAGTGGCTCGTGGAGTAAAGCTACATCTTGGCACTTGGAGAGGGGAAGTGGACTTCACTGTCACACCGATGGATGATTAGGACATGGTGTTGGGCATGGAGTTCATGGATAAGGTGAGAGCTTTCCCCATTCCTCATTGCAACACTATGTGCATTGTTCAGGATGGAATGATGCCATACATGGTGCCATTGGCGAGGTCTGCCAAACCGAAGGAGCAGTGCCTGTCAGCCATGCAACTCAAGAAGTCGTGGAAGAAGGATGAGGTGACCTTCCTCATGGCAAAAAGGAAAGAGAATGTAATGGCGGATACATTGAGTTGGAGGGCCGAGCTTGCAGCCATCACACAACCCACAAGTTCTCTCTTGGAGTGTATACGAGAGGGCTTGCAACATGATCCTCAAGCCAAGAACCTGGTAGAGCTTGTCAAGGAAGGGAAGACAAGGCGATTCTGGCTAGAGGATGGGCTTCTATATGCCAAAGCGAAACGGATCTTTGTGCCGAGGTGGGGCAACTTAAGGCGCGAGATCTTAAAGGAGTGCCACGACACGATGTGGGCTGGACATCTAGGCACTCATCGTACACTAGCCTTGGTGGGAGCAGCATATTACTGGCCTCAGATGCGAGATGATGTCGACTCGTATGTGAAGACTTGTCTTGTGTGCCAACAAGACAAGATGGAGCAGAGGCATCCTGGAGGATTGTTGGAGTCGTTGCTTGTGCCCTCTAGACCATGGGAGAGTTTATCCATGGACTTCATCACATGTTTGACGAAGTCTGAGGGTTGCAGTTCGATCTTGGTGGTGGTCGACTGGTTCACAAAGTATGCTCCTTTCATCCCCGCTTCAGTTACGTGCAGTGCGGATGAGACTGCACGTTTGTTCATGAAGCACTTGGTGAAGTATTGGGGAGTTTCGCGGATTATTGTCAGTGATCGTGATGCTCGCTTCACGGGCAAGTTTTGGAAGGAACTCTTCAAGCTGCTTGGCTCGTAGTTAAACTTCTCCACCAGTTTTCACCCTCAAACAGATGGGCAGACGGAGCGAGTGAACTCATTGTTAGAGTGTTACTTGAGGCATTATGTGAGTGCCAATCAGAACGATTGGGCCAAGTTGTTGGATGTGGCTCAATTCTCATACAACTTGCAGCAGTCAGAGTCTACAGGGGCGAGTCATTTTCAGTTGGCAACCGGACAACAGCCTTTGACGCCAAACCTAGTGGAGAGTGGCTACATGGGGAGTAGTCCTGCTGCATACAAAACAGCTAAAGAGTGGCAGGTGACTAATGATCTGGCTCGTGCTCAGTTGGAAAAGGCAGCAAAGAAGATGAAGAAGTGGGCGGATTGAAACAGGCGAAATGTGGAATTCCAAGCCGGTGACATGGTACTTGTGAAGCTCAACCCCTCACAACACAAGTCTACACGAGGATTACATAAGGCATTGTTGAGGAAGTACGAAGGTCCCTTTCCCGTACTCAAGAAGGTTGGCCGAGCAGCGTACCTTGTGGAATTACCACCCAAGCTAAGGTTTCATCCGGTGTTTCATGTGAGCAACCTTAAGCCCTACCATGCCAACCCCAACGAGCCAGATTGAGGAGTGTCTAAGAGAGCTCCTACATTGACGGTGACTTCATTTGATAAAGTGGCGGAGAGCATAAAGGCGAAGTGAGAGGTGAGCCGCCCAGGAGTGCCGAAGTACGTGGAGTACTTTGTCAAATGGAAAAACCTGCCAATGTCCAATAGCACATGGGAGGAAGATGAGTCCTTGTGGCAGTTCAAGGACAAGATCGTGGAGTTCCAGAAAGGCAAGTCAATGAGGGCGTCGACGAGTCAAGTGGGGGAGAATGAATGGGGCCGCACCTTTTGAGGCTAATCTTGGAGCATGGAGGAGGCCCAATCCCACTTGGCCCAGCTTGATGACCTAGCCCAAAGCCCATGGAAGTGGAGAGGACACATTCTAGAGAATTCCTGGGTGTCTAGGTTCATTGTATATTCTAGATCCTTCTCTTGTATCATTGTAGACCGTTAGATTGGTTTAATCTTAGCCATCCATTCAAGGGCTAGACTTGTATATAAGGGGGATGCCTCATTTGGCCAAACCATCTCTCAATTGTAAAGTTCTCTAGTGAGCAATACAGCAATCTTTCTCTCAAATCTATCTGAGTGTTCTTACTTGTTCTTTGCTAGTTCTTGTGCTCTTGTGTAGTTCGATCCGATCGAGAAGGGGGAAGGCTGACTTAGCTTGTTCGAAGGCGAAGAACCAGTCTAAGGCCGCACGGGCAGGAGGCTTCGAGAGTCATCCCGTGACAGACCCAGGCCAGTGGACAGAAAGGAAGGAAGTCTGAATAGTCCTCCACTGACTGCATTTAATGCAAAGCACTAGACAATTTGGAGGGAATCAGACTATGAATAAAGAACCTTTTCTCGGTGGGAGTAGGCTGATCAGGGATATTACCCATGCCTTACTGATTAAGCCTTACCTCACTGAGTCTTCAAAGAAGGTGGCAGAGAGAAGTGACGGCTATGACGTAGGCTCCCTGCTGGTCTATATAAACAAGGGGAGGATTCGAAGATGAGGACACTCAAAACAACCAAAAATAGAACTCTTAAGTTCAAGAAAGAAACCTCTGAGGAAATCCCTCAAAGCCTTTCCCAGATACAGACTTCGTCTATATCTGCTAGTTTCTCATTCACACTACTTGTGTAGCTTGTGACTTTGAGAACTCAAAGACCAGAACCCTAAGATCATACATCCTAACTCCCCTGAGGAGTAGTGAATTAAGCTCTGCCATCAAAACATCCATGTTTTGATAGTATCGATTAGAAAATCTTAGACCAATGTGTCTTTGATTATTTCCCTTTGTAAGGAACCAGCTTTGAAAACCATCCCGATGGAACTAAAACCAACCTGATGGGTGTTTACATGTAATATTATTGAACTTTTTACTTAAAGTCTTTCAATATCAGTTCTTACTTAACGTCTTTACTTACAAGTCTTCACTTTCAAGTATTTCAATTCCTGTCTTTAATTATCATCTTTACTTTCTTATGTATGCGCGAGCGTGGAACATTTTGTTATAACCAGTTTATATTAAAATCCCATCTTAAGCAATCTCTGGTATAAACAATCGAGAGATATTAAAAGTCCTTAATAAGCAAGGCAATAAAAAGAACCTAACCAAGACCTAATCTAATTAAGTCGCCAATCCGATGAACGGAAGTTACATTACTTGTGGCGCAAGTATCTAATTTATTTACAAACTAACTTGTATTAAAACTAATATACATCATTCTATTGGCAGAATGCCAATAGTGGCATGCCTGACGAACACACCGACGACAAAAGGCCTCACAAACATTCCTTCAAAGGAATCAGAGTGAAACCTGCAGAAACCAATCCAATAGAAGGTGAAAACTAGCGGTTAAGCCAACGTGTATGCTCCTTGCCTACATCTTGCAAAAGGCATTGAACACGGTTAGAGTCAATGGTTTTGTATTTTATAGTAACCTATTTCCAAATAATGTTTTCAAGTATCATTCATCTTAACTATAAGATGATGTCTTGACATGTTTGTGATTAAAATAAAAAGAGTTAGCTATGTCCTTTCAAGTAAGCATGTTAGCAGTCTGAGTCTCATTGGTGTTAAAAGGAAAGAGAGAGAGAGTGAGAGTGAGAGGTTAAAGAGACGGAGAAATAGAAGGGAGGAATTACACGTGAGGAAACTATGGTGCTCAGCTCGTATGGTAGAAATTGGATCAATGCTATAGCTTCAGAATTCAGGTAGGGGGTTCTGGAAACCTTTTATTAATTACTTTGATTAATTTTTTTATATATGTTAGTTTGGTATTATATTGTTATTAATGTGAATTGGTTTATGACTATCACTGTTGTGTGAAAAGATAAATGAAATTTTTTATAATTATTCATGATGTGAATTTCTGATTGCTATGTGAGATGGGAAGGGAAGTATGGGAATTATGGTAGTGGTTAGGATCTTTTGTGTAGTTAAGCCCGACTCTTGGTAGGTACCAGGTCTCAGGTCAGCTCAAAGTGCACATGTTCTTTATCGGGTAATTCGGGACTGGCGACAAAGAGTTAGACAAGACGACTAACAAAAGAGGGATATTGAGAATGGGGTTAATTTGTATAATAGAGCAATTAGATCACTACTGCAGTGGTAAAATGCATGGTATGAGACATGCAGGTCTGCTTGATCTATTATATGAATTAACGGGAATGGAGAAGGTGTTTTGCATTGCATTCATGAATATCATTTCATAAGTGTATTTAATTACTTGTTTGATAATTGAGTTTTGTCAATTATATGTATATGAAGGTATAGGTCACTACTGAGCTTTTTAAGCTCACCTTAACTAAATTTTGAAGGTATACGAAACTTGAATATTCTAGAGGGTAGGCCAAAAGAGGTCAAATTAGATAGAAGGCTTGAAGTTTTATTATTTCTTATGTCATTGTAAATAAATCTTTATTATGTTTGTACGAGGAATTAGTTTTCGTTTTGTTTTTAATTTAATTTAATTTTATTCAATTAACTTGCGTTCTGAATTCGGGTTTTCTACCAACCCCGGGTTTGGGCGTGACATGTTTTTCCTTATAAATAGACAGGTCAAACATAGGGAACGGTAATCGTCACTTACTACTCAGAACTCTCTCAAGTTCTCTTTTCTCTCTACTACTTTTCTAACTTAGGCATCGGAGGCCTTTTGGCGGAAGCCCTCCTCCCTTTTTCACGGTGTTCGTCAATTAGGCTAACGGTGTTTGTTCTCTTGGAATTTCATCAAATCAACCATGTCCGAAATTTGAATCCACAAGTATAGCTTCCCACTATATTTTTATATATCTATTTGGCCGGTGAGTTGCATGGTCATTAATCGATTGTCAGGCGGAGGCGGAGGAGGAGGGGAGGAGGAGGGATTCAATGTGCAGTTTGGGATGAAGTGGCTGCTGCTGGTAGCAGTACCTCTATTAGGGTGGGTTGCATGAGCATTAATTTTTGTGCGCTCATACCCATGGAAGTCATGGAATGTGTTCTAAGGTTCTAGTTTGTTGTTGAAAATATTGAAATGAGATAGTAATTTGGTCCTTTTATTGATGGATCATAGATAGGAAGAAGACCGACTATTTCCCCGGAGAGTATAGACTTGTGTATTCGGTTAAGCCATCCTAATCAGTGATCCACGAATAGACACAATAATTGTACAATCATACACTTCATTAGGTCTGGTGGTCCTTTCTTATTATAAATTAATTTATTCTTCAACTAATACGTTTCTAGCTTTCCAATGGGTTGCTAACACATATTCATGGTGCTCGGCTTGCTCGAGGATGCCTATTCCCGTTTGCAGAACCATGTCCCTGACCTCCTCATGTACAACGATGCATAAGATTTACAGGGGTGTTGGGTTGTAGTTGTAATTAGATATTCATTTTGAGGGCAATTGAGTCTATTTAAGTGGATTTTTGGCCGCATTTGAAATTTTTTATAAAAATTGACATGTATGAATTTATGTGTTAAGTTTTGGCTATATACAATAAAAACTCTAAAAGCTGAGGATGCTAGGGTAAGAAAAAGAAAGTGCAGCTTTCGACCCGCGTCGGGTCAGATTATAGCGGGCCAAGTGATTGTCACACAGTTCTTCTCTCTTATACATACTACTTATTCATTTTTGTCCATTGATTTATTTTTGTTCATTTAATCTAATGGTCATGAACATAGGCGAAGCTATGGAGGAGCAAAGGGGGGCGGGGCCCCCCCCCCCCCCCCCGCTCGCTCGCCGAAAAACAAAGGCAGGAGCGACGCTTGAACCCCCCTGATTCGACCGGAAACTGGGAAGCAGCGATTGTCAAGTCGGTGATACAAGTCTTTGGCTGACTGTCTGGGCACTTCGGCGATGTGAGGAGGAATAAGACATAAGGGATGAGGATTAAAAGTAAAGAGAATCAGACGTGGCACTATTTATTACCATTAGATTTATTTGAAAGGCTTCAATTAAAAGCCTTCCATAATATGGCAAGGTAAAAAACATGCAGAGGATCCTACAAAAAATCATTTTTATTCTCCACGTGGCGTCATATCATTGATTAATAAATTGTTTAGCCCAACTTTATCCTCAAGATTTTGATCGTATGGACCTCATGAATCTTCCAATTCAACTTGACAATTACATTCATGATATGAAGATGCATAGTGAGTTTTCATCATTGAGAGAAATTAGTGATTTTGCAAAAGAGTTCGTGAAGACTGGGAGGTGTGAAAGGTATATACATTGACTTTGGTGCTACCGGTTGCAACCGCTTCAGTGGAGAGAGCTTTTTTTGCTATGAAGATTGTGAAAACACCATTGCGTAACAAAATGGGAGATCAATGGTTGAGTGATAGCATGCTTGTTTGCATTGAGAAAGATGTATTTGCTTATATTGATAATGAGCCTATTATGCGACGTTTTCATGACATGAAACCTCGCCGGCAACAATTGTAATTTGTTTGTATTAATTAATTATGGAAGACATTACCATATAAAAAGATTTAGTTGTTACCATTTTTTTTTAACCTTGCATTCTTTTAAGTTCGCCCCTCCTCTCGATAAATCCTGGCTTCGCCACTGGTCATGAATAATAAGAGGTGTGTGTAAATAACTCTTCTTATACAGTCTATTAGTTCATAACACAGTAAGCGGATAACCGCACTGTCATAAGAAATAAATAAACACATAATCAACAAATATTTCATAAAAAAGGTTCTCAAAAATAGAACACTAAACATAAATACATAATAAATAACTCATATGCTTTCGAATCGGGTTGAATTGGATTATAGCGGTCTTGTAAACGCAGTAAGCGCACCGTATAAATTGAATTGATAAAGTGAAAAGAGTTGAAATTGTAATAGAGATAAAAATGTTGTAATTAGGGAAACTTTATTTTTACACAAAAAAAAACCCATATTAGAGATAGGTAAATACATAATTAAACAAGCATTTCATAAAACAAGTTCTAAAATAACTCAATGAGTTAAGAACTAAGAAAATAATAAAGCTATAATTACTTTTGAGTTTGTTATTAGAAATCCAGATGATCCAAAGCTCTTGTGTTCGTAGAAGCCATTACGGAAAGATTCTTGTGCACGATGGATGGAAGGAATATAGATGTTATGCTGCATCGATTAACCAGGACAAACATTTTTAGGTTACATGTAATGTAATTGAAATTCCAAATAACATGTGTACATAAAAAGTTACGTGTTATACCCTTGCAAAACACGTGTTTCAAGTTCAAAGGGACTTGAGTTGCCATTCAACTGGGATACCAAAAATAGCAAGAAATATGTGCGTGGTTAACCTAGACTATTCACACCATAATATTACATAACACATGAAAAGTTTGTTAAGTGCAAGCCAAGATTCTTATAAGTAGGCATCAAAAATTCTACTATGCTCCGGAGTAAACTTTACTCCGGAAAAAATCAACGGCTAGATGATGCCTCCAAGTATTCAATGGTGTAGATTAAAGCAACAAATTTACTTGGTAACCGGATCTGCAAGTGGGAGGGAGGAACAGTTGAAAGCAGAAAGAAAAAAAAAACCACCGATCTTCACGAAGCAGGGGAAGAAGACGAGTTCCTAAAATCCAGTAAAAACCAGAGGAACTGAAGAAACGAGCAAGCAATTAGAAGGCAGGCAACCATAACTGCACAAACAATTGCAGGCAGACCTTGTCTCACTTCGAGGTCGCCGTCGCTCGCTCCCCACCACCAGTACTCGTTCTTGGCGTGACCTTCCTGCGACGACCAGTGAGGGTAAGGTTTTCCCAATCCTTCAAATATGATGGTAGGAGTGGTCCAATACGCTTCTCAAACCAATCCAAATTCGTAGGCGTAAACAATTTCTTGTTTTTGTCTAACGCTTAACGAATTCATTATGAGTGATTCCGGGATTTCTCCATTCCACAGGTCAGAGAAGATCGTAAATGCTTGATCTTCTCTCGGACGCCGGTTACCGAAAATATCCTTCTTGCTGTTAGGAAGTAGCTTAATCGAACTCAGAGGCTTCGAAATCGACTACCACCGTCTCTGCTCTCCCAAATTAGGTAATTTACTACATTTGCTGTAATATTTGTGAAGCAGTTTGGATTCACTGTTGAAATACGGTTTTATGATTCCCAATTTGATGATTCCCAATTTGCCTTGCACTGGTATCTAGTTTGATAAGTATCAGTCTCCTCTCCAAGTCTTCCTCCTAGGCTCCTAGCTACCAATAAAAGGACTAAAACATGTCATTTTTCCAACAAAAACTGAGAAGCCACATATATATACATACCATGGTTTGCATGAAAATCAAAGACAACACGACAAGAGTAATTCTTAGAGATCATATTTCTAGCCATACTAATAATTTGTCCATTATAATTAATTGGATATAATGAAATTAAAACATCAAATGCGATCGATCACTTAATATATAATCACTTCAATTATTTTCTTAAACAACAATACTAATCATGTCAAGACTACCATCACCAAATATGTTTTTTTTTTTTCATAGAGTTCAGATCATTGGTAGCATTTGTTCCTCTGACACCACATTTGTGGCAAAGATTCTTTTGTGGAAAATTAATTTTTTAAGGAAAGTTCGTTCGAATTGGTCTCTTGGTTTCCAACACAAAGTCTTAAATCGAGCTTGAGTCCTCTGGTTTGTTTATACACCAATCAACTCCTGGGTGGAGCCTTCTTTAATCTGGCGAAGACTTGACTTGCAAAATGCCGTCGTGCTTCTTTTTGAAGCATAAGTACAAGTCTTTCTTTTTCGATGATGCTAAAGCCACGAATAATGCGAATGGGTGACTGCCGCTAGTATATAGGTCTTTTGTTTTCAGTAAAAAGCCTTGCAATACTTTTACAAAGTTCCGTCATTTTTTTTACATAGAAACTGAGGGCCTCAAATTCGCTAAAACTTAACTACATGCATCTTCTCATCTCGTGATAAGAAATATAAAGAAATGGTGAGATATGAATTCCATTGCGTAAATTGCGTTCTCCCTAATCCCACAAAGAGCAAGTGGTCGTCGTTGAGTTATATATGTGACCAGTTAAAAGACTATATAGAAAGAAAAAAAGGACCACTAGATCTAACTGTATGATTATATAATTACTGTCTTTCGTGATCACTGATTAGATGGCTTAACCGAAGTCACAGGTCTACTTCTCCGCGGAAAGAGTCGGTCTTCCTATCTATGATCTATCAATAAAAGGACCAAATTAGTATCTCATTTCAACAACAAACTAAAACCTTAGAAATTCCATGACTATGAGTATGATGAACCTGCAAACAGTAGAAAATCTTCAAAGACCTCAGCGGGCATCAGTGTGGTGCCGAGCACACAAAAAATTAATCCTCGCAGTAACTCACCTTAATAGAGCTACTGCTACTAGCAGCAGCCACTTCATCCCAAACCACAATTAATCCTCCTCCTTCGCCTCCGCCGCTCTTGATCAAGTCAAGTCAAGCTAGGTTGCCAAGACAAATGTGGGGAATGTTAACATCCCATATCCATTTGGTACAACCCCCGGAATGTTACTACAACAAGGATTTCCTTATTACTTGCAATGACACATGGCCCTCCAAAGCCATTTCTTAGAACTAGTAGGATTGAGGTCACAAACATATCTGTCGTGACGGAAGCGTATATCCTACAATATATAGCCCAAGATTGTTACGACGAATCAGGTGCCCTTGGTAAGCATGTGCCCTTGGTAAGCAACACCCTTATCCGACCTGTCCAAATTCTTCATATCAGACACCGATAACGTGTTTGTGGTGGTTGGTTGCATACCTCTGCTGAAATTGTGGTTTCTCCAAGGAGAAGAATATGGGTACACTGGTGGGTGTATTACCAAATGCAACAGCATTCACTATGTTGCCAACTATTCATGCCTGGTATAGGCTGTTGCCAAACATCGACATAAAGATACGAGTTATTTTGACATAAAGGTGAAGAGTTTTAGTAATCACACGGATGTGGAACTTCAATCCCCGCAGCTATGTTTCTTGTTGTGGAAAAGAGCAAGTTCAACTTCACCAAATATGCTGACAGATTTGAGTGACGTGATAGTGCTTCCAGTGGTTCTAGATTGGTCAATTGGAAATGAGACATGGCGGCAAGGTTCTTGAAAACAAACAAGTGATGAATTATGCATGTAAGGGGGATAAAACATGTATTGATGTCGAGAATGGTTTCGGGTTATCGCTGCAAGTGCGAAGACGGTTACCAAGGGAATCCATACCTTGAGGGCTGCCATGGTAATTTTCCCTAACTTCTAAGCTTCTTGTTTTTGGTATATCTTTTCATCTTTGTATTGTCATTGCTTTCAAACATTAGTACTACTGCTAATTAATATAACTTGCTTTCTGAAAATTATTATGGATTATGTTATTTTCGCAGAGATAATGAATGTGAGGATGCAAACTCAATAACTGCGAACAGAAATGTACAAATACAGAGGGAGGCTATGTTTGTTCTTGCCACAATGGGTACCATAGCTAGGTAAAGCAGATGGTGAAGGTTGCACCCCTAATCCAACATTACTTGTTCAGATTATCACTGTAAGTATGAACATATATATTTTTTCACTTCTAAAGACTGGTTTACTGCTATTCTACATTTATTCTAACAGTTCTTACTTCATTAGAGATGTGATTCTTAAATGGCATTGGTAGAAAAAAAAAAAAACAGTAGGGCTTATTAAGGAAAATTATTCATGCACACCCTTTTTCACCTCTGCATACCCTCCTTTTTTCTAGTCATGATTGAACAAGTCGGAGGAGAATGAAAGTCCATAATCTGTAAAAAGCGAAAAAGCGTGTGCAGAAATCACTTCCATATGGCATATATTACTGTGTTCCCAGTCTTCTACATAACTATGTTTATGAGTGACCTACTTTAGTCTTTATTTGCGCAGTTCTTTTTCTTTTTCTGCAATTATATGCTTCATTAAACTGTTTAGAACACTTATCAACTTAATTATATATTGTCGTACTACATAAGTGAGTTTAACATCGTTAGATATGTGGTCAGCAAACTGATCAGTAAAGTTTCATATGTTGGAATGTAGGAATGAGTGTCGGTTTTCTATCCTTGCTAATGGGCAGCTCTTGGTTGTATTTGGGATTCAAAAGATGGAAGCTAATCAAGCTGAAGGAGAAGTTCTTCCAGAAAAATGGAGGATTGATGTTACAACAACTGTTAGAACGACAAGGATCCACTCATGAAACAGCAAAAATCTTCACATCAGAAGAACTGGAGAATGCCACCAACAATTATGATGAAACTGCAATTATTGGCAAAGGGGGTTTTGGTACAGTATACAAAGGCATTTTAGTAGACGGCCGAGAAGTTGCAATCAAGAAGTCCAAAATAGTGGATGACAGCCAAATAGAGCAGTTCATCAATGAAGTACTAGTGCTTTCCCAAATCAACCATAGGAATGTGGTCAAGCTTTTAGGTTGTTGTTTTGAGACAGAAGTCCCCCTACTAGTTTATGAGTTTGTCACTAATGGGACCCTCTCTGACTACATCCACAATAATGGCAAGGCATCCAACAGCCCTTGGGAAATCCGACTAAGGATAGCTGCGGAAACTGCTGGAGTGCTATCATACTTGCACTCTGCAGCTTCTGTTCCAATCATTCACAGAGATGTCAAGTCTACAAACATACTCTTGGATGAAAATCTCACAGCCAAAGTGTCTGACTTTGGAGCCTCAAGATTGGTTCCATTAGACCAAGCTCAGTTGTCCACAATGGTGCAAGGAACTCTTGGGTATTTAGACCCCGAATACTTGCAGACAAGCCAATTGACTGAGAAAAGCGATGTCTATAGTTTCGGAGTTGTCCTTGCAGAGCTACTAACAAGAAAGAAGGCTCTTTCCTTTGACAAGCCGGATGAAGAGAGAAATTTGGCAATGTATTTTCTTTCAGCACTGAAAGATGACCGCTTGCTGCAAGTTCTTGATGATTGTATTGTGACAGAGGCAAACATTGAGCAACTTAAGGAAGTTTCTAACCTTGCAAAGAGGTGCTTGAGAGTAAAAGGAGAAGAAAGACCAGCAATGAAGGAAGTTGCAATGGAACTAGAGGGGGTGAGAAGGATGGTCATGCATCCATGGGTCAATGATGAATCCATTTCAGGCACTTGCTTGGTGGAATTTCAATGAAAACTATTAGTTATGAAGGAGGTGGCGATTCAAGTTCGGGCTATGATACTATGAGGAACCACGTTGTATTACCAGTTAATGATGGGAGATGATTGTGCCAGTGAACAAGTCTGTTTTATTGTGTGGGTGTTTGTGTGCTTGTTTTGCCTAATGTTTTATAGAGTACTTATATCTATCAGTTAATTAATTTTAATTACCTTGTTTAGTTTGGAGTAAATGTGATTTTGTAATGAACGAAAAAAAGTTATTCTTAATCATTGTATCCCATGGAGTACTTGTTTTCCCCTTCTCAAACTACACTTAACTTATAAACAAATCATCAAAATCAAAATTTTATTCAACACCAGGATTACTCTCAAACGAGATCCAAGAATTAACTCATAAAATTTAATTAACTCAAAAAGTGGATTCACTGGAGGAGCTTCCTTTGACATTCTCTGAAAGAAGTACGGTCGTAAATTTCTCAACGAAAGCTAACAAGTTTCCTAAAAACTCATGAGTTATAACATAGCTCTCGCTTCGTTCCTGGTTGCAGGATGAAGATGCTACTGTAGGTGGTTGCAGCAGGGATTTAAACCATTTGGAGTTATTGCAGACAAATTTTACTACGATCAATTGCTTCACCAAAAAGAAGAGTTGATCAGACAAGAAAAACGAAAAGGTGGAAAGCTACATTTGTAAAGCCGTCTAAGCTGTATTGTAACCGCATAATCCACCCTAAGCAGAGTAATGCCGTCACAATGAGCTAGTCACGACTAGGCAGCAAACTCATCATAATCTTGATTTCCACTTGTGTCGAATTTTGGAGATCTTTCAATCAAGTGAAGACAGCAACTACTAGACTAAAGACTAATTAAAAGTGACTTAGTTTGAATTCTTCAAAACGAATAAACACGATAATAAAACCCATCACAAATTACATTGGCTCATCAGCAGAAAATTATTTTGGTTGATCAGCTGGTATGTATCAACTAGCATAATTGATTTCCAATCTCTTATTCGAAATGACAAATTCATCTTTTACCTCAACGCAGACAAAGTTTAGAAGTTTGCATTCATTTCTCCATTCAACTATATACTTCCTGAACGAAGAGTATTCCAACCGATACACCAAACAAACCCTAACAGTACTAGTAACGACATTGGGTAACGTAGTCTAAGAGTCATGTCCGTATGCAGCGGACAGTGATTTTAGTGAATGTTTTTATATTTTTACTCTGGACAAACAGAAAGAAACGTGTATCAGTAGGCTCTCTAAGACTCATAAATCTAGTTGTGAATAGTCACTGGTTGTACGGTTCACCAATCAATTTCCTGAGTGACCCTTTTTCCACCTGAAGACTTGACTTTGTGATTGCCATCGTGCCCTGAGCCATCGGTTTAAACAGAGTTATTCTTTCAACCACCTTAACAATGAAGGAAGGTAAATGGAATGGAGGGGCTGGAGAAGGATGGTCATGCATCCATGGGTCATCGATGAATCCATTTCAGAAGAGACTGAGCACTTGCTTGGTGGAATATTAATGAAACTATTAGTTTCATCTTATGAAGGAGGTGGCATTCAAAAATTAAAATTAAAATTTTATATAATTGAGGTTACTCTTGAACATAAATTAAGAATTAACTGATGCAAATTTAAGGTTATTTAGCTATAAATCAATAAAAATTTTACTAAACAGTCATAGCTAGCCTTCTGTTTTGACCTCTTCCTCGGCTTCACATCGATCCAAGTCGTCTTCCTTAAGTCCTATCATCTCTGGGGCTGCACTTCGTCTTTGTTTTTTTCCTCTCCTTTTGTCGCTCATCCATGATTCCTTAAGCTCTTATACTATTCAATGCTGGCATATTATTCCAATATGTTTTCCCCCCCTCTTTTCTCTTCTGCGTGTCCACTCTTGTAGTTCTTATACTATTCCAATGTTGTCACATTCCAATATGATCTCTCATAATTCCTAATTTCGTAATGAATTTTATTAACCCATGTGGGTTTGTATTTTTTTGATTGACTATATGGACAAACAAATTAGTAAGAGAATAGCCGCATACAGAGTATTTAGATTGAAAGAGTGGGTATGTTCAGATTGGAAGGAGTGAACATATTCTGCAAGTGTTGAGATTTGAAGCCTTCATGGAATAACAAATGGACTGGAGATGTGTCTGCAAGTGTTGAATTAAAGCTTTGACGCGAACAAGAAACGTTTAATTTTATTACAATAAAATAGAAACTGCAACGCATAGTATAAAGTAAAATCATACTAAATTCGTATTAAATGTGAATTAATTTAATTATAATAAAATAGAAATCAGTAACGCAAAATCCGAATCCATACAATTACATAAACAAAACTGCGAGTTAATTATACTAATACCCTTGAGATTTTTTTTTGAGTTTTAAAAGACTTTTTTAAAGTAATAGATTTGATAAGATTTTGTAAAATCCAACTTTTATATGGATTTCTTGAGGATTTTAATGGATTTTGCTTAATTGATGCATTCTAATGGACTTTGTTTAGAGATTTTCTTATCATTTATCTACATATGTTGTTTTGAAACTACCAAAACATAAAAAGAAAAATGGAAGCGCTGCGAGAAATAAAGAGGAGATTTGCGAAGGCTAGGATACCAAAGCAATTTAGGGGCAATTAGAGCATGAGATACATGCAATTAGAAATGCCATTGGGTTTGATGCGTATTTGAATCTAAACAAGATTTGTGTGTGCTTTTATATATTTATGGTAAGAGCATGGATGATACTCAACATTATCAAGAGGGTTTGATGTTATTAGAAAAGATAAGCAGAGGGGTTTGATGCAATTAAAAAGTAGCTTTTATGGTTCTTTCTCATTGAATGTCCTCTTTGTTTGCAACTCACCTAACATAGTGATGGCGAGATTGATGGGAGGGTGCCGGAGAGATGAATTCAAAGGAAATCTTGGCCAAATAGCGAGGTGGTGCCCTGGAGAGGGTGACAAAGTGGGTGGGTTAGTGATGGTTGGCCGACGTGGGACAACACTGCTAAGGTTGGTGAGGAGAGGAGAAGAATCCAATGAAATCTTGGGGGAAGGGTGAGATTATTCATAGCCTTTGTCATATATTTTCTATCTTGAATCTACTAAAATCCACCAAAAATTCATAATTTAATGAAATCCCATCAAATCTACAATTCTTCCGATTACACATAGATTTGTATAATACTTGTTTAAAGTCCATTAAAATCCCACTGATCACATGATTATACGTGACTTTAAAAATGTCTTTAAAAATCCTCGATTGACTACCCCAGAATTTTAAAGTCTTTTAAAAATCCTTCAAAAACCTAATTTGCCCATTTGGTGGATCATATATTGAAATAGGGGGAAAATACATAACAACTCACCCAAATAAGAACATGAGAGATAAAATTTAGAAGCACATCAGACCAATTCATAAGAGCTAAAAAAAAATTATCACAAACTGATGCAAGAAACAGTGAATCTTAAGAACATACAAAGGCATATCTCACATCAGGAAAACCAAAATCACTTTTGTTATAATCCAAGTCATACGCATAATTTTAATTATTCTAACACCGCAAAATCGAATTATAGGAACCAACAATTATCTCCATCATAACCAAACCAAAAATAAAATTCAAGGCACAAAGAGGCAACCTAACAAGGGCAAGCAGACAGGAAAATACAGAGGGGAAACTATACTTGTTCTTACGCAAGGGGTACCATGACGATGGTGGAAATGACAGAGAAGTTTGCACCCCTGATCCAACCTTTTTATTGTTGGTAAGTACACAACCATATATATATGCTAGAAGTAAATTACAGCCGCTTTTCGATCTATGTTAAAGATGATCAGAAAAATGGTCAGTAGTCCTGATATTATTTGATTTGGTTCAAGAATCGATTGATGACCATAATGGGTCGCATTTTTTAAATTTGTCGGTAATGTAATAATTCGGCGCAAGCAGCTCTTGGTTGGGCTACAAAGATGGAAGCCTGCTGAAGCTGAAAGAGCCCAAATACAACCAAGAGCTAGCAAGAATAGGAGACCTACGTCGATTCCTACATCACTGACATATTTAAACCCAACCGTCGTGGTCATCAATACCGTGATTGTTGAATCAACTGAAGCAACATATTGCTATTTGACTACACTAATTACTGGCTATATTTCTGATAACATCTCTAATTTATAGAAAAGCAAGAATCACTTCTAGGCACATTAATATATGTCTACAGTACTACCAAGAACAATAATCGAACGAAAAAAGATCGGATTAGGTGCAACCTTCTCTATCCTTTCGCGTCAACCATCAATCGGTAGCTTTTACGCAAGAACAAGTATTGTGGAGATATAAATTAACTACATTCAATAGGAAAAGACACATGGACAATATAGCTCAATATGATGGTTTGCCTTGACGCCGTGGAGTAGACCACAAAATTACCTAAAGGAATAAGACGAGTTTGCCCTAGGTAATGGGCTTTATGCAACTAATCTAACCATGGGCTTTTCTTAGCATCTATGGAACTTATGACATATATTATGGGCTCTCCGGGTCACCCATAATAAGTCTCCGCGACCCAAGTAATGGTAGGGCAATCGACTTCAAAGTCTCCTGAGGTTCAGCGATATGCGCTTTCAATAACATAGACCTTCAAAATTCATCGGGCCGGGCAGGATCATGAGACCGCCCGCATTGTCAAAGACCGGGCCTAGTATGTTGTGCAACCTCCTCCCAAATTTACCTCCTAGGCTTTCATAAATAGGACAGTCAAACAGTAGAAACGCTAATCGCTACTTTCATTACTCTCATAACTCTCTCAAGTTCTCTGCCTCTACTACTTTTCTAACTTAGGCATTGGAGGCCCTTTGGCAGACACTCTCCCTTTTTCAGTAAGGTGCGTTAGTCAATTCAGGCCAATAAAGTTGTTTGTTCTCTAGGTGGAATTTCACAACCGCCTAAGTCCGAAATTTCCATCCACAAGCATAGCCTCACTGTATTTACATGCCCTGCCAGGGCCGGTGAGTTGCATGGTCACACCCATTGTCGCGGAGGCGGAGGAGGAGGGATTAAATGCGCTTGGGATGAAGTGATTAAATGTAATCCCCTCCCAACTACCTCTAGGTTTTTCTCTATAAATAGACAAAATAACAGAGAAAACTGTAATCGCCACTTACTACTTCATATAACTTCTCAAGTTCTCTTGTCTCTACTACTTTTCAAATTTTAGCATTGGAGGCCCTTGCGTACACTCTCCCCTTTTTCGTGCAGGAAGTTAGCCAATTAGGCTAACAAGCATGAGCCTTCTAGGTGGAATTTCGTCAAATCAGCTAAGTCCGAATTTGTGATCCACAAGTATAGCTTCCACTGTATTTTATATGTCTATTAGGCCGTGGTGAGTTGCATGGTCATTAATCGATTGTCAGGCAGGCGGAGGAGGAGGGATTAAATGTGCAGTTTAGATGAAGTGGTTGCTGCTGGTATATAATTTTAGCTAGGTGAGTTGCATGAGCATTAATTCTTGTGCGCCCATACTCACGGAAGTCATGGAATGTGTTCTAAGGTTCTAATTTGTTGTTGAAAATATTGAAATGAGATGGTAATTTGGTCCTTTTATTGATGGATCATAGATAGGAAGAAGACTGACTATTTCCCGGAGAGTACAGACTTGTGAATTCGGTTAATATCCTAATCAGTGATCCAATGAATAGACACAATAATTGTACAATCATACACTTAATTAGTCTAGTGGTCCTTTCTTATTAGTAAATTAATTTATTCTTCAACTAATACGTTTCTAGCTTTCCAATGGGTTACAATATATATTCATGGTGCCTTTATTTGTTCGAGGATGCCTATTCCCTGTTTGCAGAACCATGTCCCTGACCTCCTGCTTGAACAACGATGCATAAGATTTAAAAGGGTGCTGGCTTGTAGTTGTAATTAGATATTCATTTTTAGGGCAATTAAGTCTATTCAAGTGGATTTTTTTGGCTACATTTGGAAATTTTTTATAAAAACTGACATAAATGAATTCATGTGTTAAATTTTGATTTATATAAGATAAAATCCTAAAACTAAGGATACTAGTAAGAAAAAGGTGGTGCAAATTTTTCACCCGAATCGTAGTCGATTAAAGCGCGCTGGGTGATTGTCACACACCTCTTCTCTCTTATACATCCCTATTCATCTTTTCCATTGATCTCTTTTTCGCCCATTTTAATCTGCACTATGACGACTCCGGCCCCTACCTTATTGTATTTTATTTCTCTCTCGGTTGTAAATTGGACGGTAAAATACCTCCGAACGGCTAAGTGGAATCCCACGCGGACGTTGGAACTTTTTTGAATTTCTACTTACTTATCGTATTGTTGTACTCATTACTACAAACACGTGAGCACTAACAAGACGTAATTTCGACGTGCACCCAAAAAGTTACATACGTTTAAATATTTATTTCAAGCTGGTGGTGTTAAAAAGCGTGCCACAAGAGACCCTTCCTCGGCTAATTTTGGAAACCCAAGCTCTATTTTCTCTTTTTCCTTAGATTTTTCCTTCTTCCTCTCTCCCTCATTTTCTCGTCTTTCTTCCCTCTCTCTAAAAATACACCAAGACAAATAACAGTGGTCACGCCACTCTCTTCGAATTTGAGTTTAACCACCACCACCACCTTGTTTGTCCTCGAAGCCATGAACTCAACGGGGTACAAAACCGATTGCACAAACTCCTCGCTGCTTGACATTGATAAATAGCACACGGAAGAACCGAACTTCTCGGATGATATTCCTAAAATCTTAAACAAGTTGAGGTTTCTAACCACCACCATTGCTTCCTCTTGTTGAGTAGATGACTGGCACAAATTCGTGTTTCATCTTGTTTTGGCAGATCGACCTCGTCAGAACCGAGACTTTCCGGCCAATTTCAGCCACACCACACTTTTAACTCCAACAGCTGAATTCATTCTACCTGTCTCTAGATTCATTTTGGACATAAAGAACGAAATTTGGCCGAGAAACAAAAAATATATATGAAGCTGCAAAAATTTTTCGTAAATCAAGGAAGTTAGACGATGTACCCAAAAGAATTAGCAAAAAGAGTTAGAAGACCATCTGCACTCACTTTTAAACCCCATTCAAATCGAATGCGGACGTTAGGAACCTGGGCTTCAAATACTTCAGCCCGGGACGGGAATATTCTCTATATTCTTTAACGCTGGCAGAATATTCCGCCAGATTTAGCGAGATATCGGAATTCTCGTTAAATCTAACGGCATCAACCAACGCCGCAGTTTGACCGCTGGATTGCTCCTCGCGAGCTATGCCAGAGACCGCGCTTGTGGTGTAAGATCACGTTCGATTTCTCTGACACGAGGCTTACTCAGGACGACGCAGACACCACCTAGGAGACAAAGATGTAGTGGGTATTTTTCGGAGCATTTTGACCTTCGACCTGGAGCAAACCAAGGATAAGTGTTGCGATAGTTTAATTAGTAACCGTTATGGCTTCAATCATTACTATAGTGAGATCTCATATAGGTGAGACTTACCACGAGGAGTACAGGTCGTGCATGTGAGGCGGTTACGAACTCTACTACGCATCGCTGAGTGGGGCTTTATGGCGAACTTATATTATTTATATTAGTTTCCTCGATGGTTTTATGAACTATTTAACATCATGTCATGCTTTTTACTTCATGCTGCTGCTAAAGTATATTATGTTGAGATTTGCAAATTGTGATGGCATGTCTGGCGTGTATTTTTATTTGCTCATCATACATGCATTCACTCGTGTTTAATACTCGTCCCAGCCAGACCAAACCCTTCACGTGTATGTTCACATTCCCCGCACTGCTATGCTCACCGTGATCCATTGTAGGTATTAGCATGCACTAGTTTGCATTAGGCAAGCTAGGACTCATATGTGACGTGATTAACGTCACCACGTGATCGTAGTAACGAGCATAGATTTATTACACCTAGCATGTTCCATGTAGTTACTTTTTGGCATGGGCTTGTATGTTTGCACATATGTTGATGAGCATGCTATATATATGTTGAGGTAATGGTGCTTATCTACATATTTTACAGCTTGTGCTTTTATACTCGTTTTTGGACGCTTTCTATTATACGTAGTATGCTTGGAAAACTATACAAGTTTTTCTCAGAGGGGTTACTTATGTTATGAAAAGCAAAAGCTAGAAATGATTGCTTTTGGCTCACTTACAATTTCGGCTTTCTTTGGCGCCCTTCCTTGTGTTTTAAGGGTTGAACTAGTGGGTAAGTGAAGTTTTCTACTCGGTGGTTCCGACATCCTCAGCGCCTATTGTGTAGCGAAATTATTTTCCTACTAGTTGTATTCGTCTATATCTTTACCAGGATGAAATTATTCTTACAAAGCATCGCACTTTAGTTATGCTCTGAGATCGGGCTACTTTGCACTTTGGGTCCTTCACCGCGCACTCTATTTTGAATTTAATTTCAAAGCAGACTTTATTTAATCTATTTGTACTTTACACTACACTCATTTGTGGCTTTCGTCATCTCTCTTGGATGTCGAAGCAATATCTCTGACTGATATTGACACGTGATGATCCGAGTCGGGGTGTGTCACTAATGGTCATGAATAACAAAGAGGTGTGTGAAAATAACACTTCATATACTAGCTCATTAGTTAATAACAGGTAAGTGGATAACCGCATCATTACAAGAAATAAATAAACACATAATTCAGCAAAAATTTACAAAAAAAGTTCTAAAAAATATAACACTATAAATAACTCAATGATTTAGCCGATGCTTTAATCAAAGTTGACTTGGATTATAGCTGCCTCGTGAACGCTGCAAGCGCATCGTATAAATTAAATTGATAAAGTGAAAGAGTTGAAAATGTAATGAGAGATAAAAGCGTTGTAATTAGAGAAACTTTATTTTTTCACAAAAAAACATATTAGAGATAGGTAAACACATAATTAAAAACAATACTAAAACAAGTATTTCATAAAACAAGTTCTAAAATAACTCAATGAGTTAAGAACTAAGAAAATAATGAAGCTATAATACTATTGGAGTTTGTTATTATTAGAAATCCAGATAATCCAAAGCCTATGTAGCCTAGAAGCGATTAAGGAAAAATTCTTGTGCACGATGGAAGGAATATAAATGTTACGCTGCATCGATTAACCAGACAAACATTTTAAGGTTACATGTATTATAATTGGTTCCAAATAACATGTGTACATAAAGTTACGTTACCCTTGCAAAACACGTGTTTCAAGTTCTAAAGAGACTTGAGTTGCCATTCAACTGGGGACACCAAAATAGCAAGAAATGTGTGCATGGTTAACTCAGACTATTCACACGATAATATTACACAACACATGAAAAGTTTGTTATGCAAAGCCAAGATTCTTATATGCAGGCATTACGCTTCATGAACTCCATCGACGTTTTGATGCAAAAAAGGGTATACGTTGTTGAACAATTCATAAATTTTGAAATGATAATTCAGAAATTTATATAGTTTTACAAGTTTTTTAATATTTCAATTTTTTTTTATTACATGTGTAATTTATTTGGTGGTATACTAGTATGATTATCCATTTTAATATATAGAAGCATGTTTAATATAAACAATAATAAATAAAATTAACACTAAAATACAAAAGTTGATAACAAAATACATAATTTGACTACATAACTATAAAAAATCGGAATATTTTGGAAATTTTTTTATCGAATAAGCTTTGGGAAACACTTGAAAAATTCGGATTTAGAATTTTAGGGTTTGGATTCAGAAATTTTAATGGCCAAAAATCGAAAACTCCATTCCAACTTGCACTCCTAAACGATATTAGTAATTCTTCAACTAAGACCTCGTTTTGGTGATGGCTTATAGACAAAGACTGATAGTACTTCACAACTGTCTCGGGTGTTTATGCGTCAGACAAAATAGTCGCTCGACTATTTAAACCGGGCCCACTATTTAGTATTTCACACTCCGACTAATTATACGCCCCAAAAATCTCTCGTGAGCAATTAGTCGGGTCCGTCCTCTCACCCTCTTGGTCTAGCTTGAAGGAAAATATTTGAATTACAAGTTCATTTGAGCAACACTTAAGCATGCTATTAACAAATTAAAGACTTATTTAGCATATTAATACTCAAAAACTCGTGACTAAATTAGCTTTCAGCTTAACTTCCGCAAATTCCAAATCAGCCAGACGGTATTACAAAACTCGTACTAAAGAGAGCAAACATGTTACTCCAGATAGAAGCAGCAAAGGGGCAACGAATAAATAAGTGATCCATGCTCTCAATAGCCATCCTGCAGAATAAACATATAGAGGTTAAAGAGCAATACCACGCCTTGAAGAAAACTTGCAAGAAGCTTGCCATGCATGCAACACTTTCCAAACTCAAGAAATGGCCTCCAAATTAATCTTCACACCAAGAGAGTGCCTCAAATTTAGGACGCATAAACTCATAAGCATCTTTAGCAGTCAGAGTGCCAGAAGAGGATGGAGCCCAAATACCAAAACACACATCTGCAGCAACAGGATCATGGAAAAAAGAGGTGGTACCTTTAATTATGTCACAAATAGCCGGATGATGAAGTAGCATAAAAGAGGCGGCAGGTGCCATTCACCACTGTAAAATATTTCGAAACCATCTCACACATATTTAGCCTAATAGAAGGGCGGGGACTAATCAAATAACGGGTATTATCATACTTCAGGCCAAACATGCTTGATGCCGCCAAATAGAAGAAGAAACATAAGACGAGCGAATTTTTACCTCCTTCTCCAAAATCGATCTCAATAAATCGGGAACGAGAAGAATTAGAAAATAAAATCTCCCTGACCGTTTTTTAGCAAGAAAGCTCTTGTTAAATACTCTGTTCATACTTGTATCAATTTGTTTTAAAGCACACCACAAACTGCTTAGTATACCATGGAACCAAAACAACACTTGGTTATCTCTGGCAAAGATGTCATGCCTCTCTTAAGAAGCAATTATTGTGCATCAAAAAGCCTGTATTTTCAATATATGATTGCGTATAGATTTTGAGCTTTTCATAAATGATGACATTGAACACCAGAATATACTTATGGAAGCACAAATTTTCATCAATTTTCAACTTTTTTTTCTCTTTTTCTGTTAAGATTTTCTTTTCAATTCATTTTTCTTTCTTTAACATTTGTATTACTACATGTTTGTTTCTTTTAAACTTACTCAACCACAAAGGTGCAAGTATATTCTTTGTATATTTGATCGCTGGACACAACTTTTCCCAACCCCTCTCTTTTATGCACAAACCCAAACAAATCAACAATAATGAAGAACACTTCAAAACACTTGCAAATAATTCTACCAATTTCTCAGAACAATAAAGGATGGATAAATTTATAATAAAAACCATGTATGTGAGAAACTCCATAAAGATGAAAGCATCTTAAACAACATAATCCAAGTAAAAATCCCAAATAAATATCAGGTCAAAATCTAATGAGAATTAGTCATGAAAATGTTAACATTAATAAAATTCAAACATTATGCATATTGGCCAACAAATGCATGAATGTAAACTTTCAAAGTTTGAATCAAATTTTACCTTCTTCATCCTAGAAGAGCTGAAAGCAACAGAGACCCAAACCCCTTCAACCCTCTCGCAACATTAGCTTTTCTTGAAGAATTTTTCTTCGTCGGCAAATAATGAAGCAATTGTTTGGAAAACGACAAAACAAAATGTCGGTGATCGAAAAAGAATCGGCGATTGTTAAACGTGATTCACCTTCTTTTTCTGTTGTCAAATTCGGATACAAACCCAACGAATTTCAACCCAAAACAAGATGGTGGCCATTCGTCAGATTGGTTGAAGCACCGGACGACTGGCAACGATTGGGGAGTGACGATGCAAATTGAAACCCAGAGAGAGAACAGTTCAAATTTTTCTGAAATTACGTTTGTCGTTCATGAAGTTCATGTTGATACGGGAAGCATAAGAGAAGGATATTTGAACATTTCACAGTTCAAAACTTTCTATTCCAGCAACGAGAAACCTAGTTTTTATTATAGCACTGCCTATCTGATTTTATGTTGGCCAATTTTCAAAAAAAAAAAACACATTGGTTATTTTGTCAGTTCCACATCAACAATTAACTATTTTCTTGACCAACTTGACGAAATAGGATGACACATGAGACAATCAATGAAACACACAAAAATAAAGTCACAAAGTTGCAAGTTCAAGGTGAAAATGGAACATACAAATAATTATACAAACAAATAGAAGTAAGTCTATCTCATTATTTTATTTCCTCGTCACTTTGAAATGATAATTTTATTGACAATTTATCCCTTATAAAATGACCTTTAAAGACTTAAAAACCAACCACTTATATCTTGCCACATAATTATTAATAGAGCATCTCCACCCGCTGGTGGGATGGCAAGGGCAAGGGCAAAGTGATCGCTTCTTTTTCAGAACAAAGGCGGCTTCGTTTTTGTGAATAACCCACCTATTCGTGGAGGGCAAGGGCAAGGGCAAGGATTTTTTTTTTTTTTGGTTGGCCTATCCCACCGACAATTTTCACCACAATTTCTGACCGCATACACTCCTAATTTATGGCCAATTTCTCTCGTTCAAAAAATTATATATATATATATATATATTTTTGGTTGGCCTAAAATATCCCAATCGACAATTTCCACTTAAAATTTTTTTTTTTGGTTGGCTACAAATATCCCAATCGAAAAATTTTCACCTCAATTTCTCACGCCACCAATCTATTGCATACTCCCCACTCACCAAATCATATTTCTTTCAAAATGTCTAATCGAGGAGGTTCAAGACAAAGTTGATGAAGAAGAACAGAGCCAGAAGAACAAGAGCGAGAAGATGAAGAACGAAGAATGCAACAAGATCAAGCTCAAGGCGCAGAAACTAATTAAACAAGAGCATGATCTGCTGTTGCGCAATCGGCGGCAACCAACAAGCAAGTGGTTCACGCACTCCTACTGGGCCGACCCAACATTAACCGAAAGAGGGGGAGACGAGGTGAGAATCTCTTAGAAGATTACTTATCCTCAATTCTTTATACCTGTATGTACAAGGTTATTTTCGAACAAGATTTAGAATGCGACTCACATTTGTTCAACAAATCATGGTTTATTTAACCATGATAATTATTTTGTTCAAAAGAGGACGCCGCCAACGTTATGGGTCTTCTTCCCTGAGCAAAAAATTACTGCCTTAAGTGGATGCTTGCTTATGGTGCATCCAAGCACTGATTGATGAGATATGTAGATGGCAAAGTCCACTGTGTTGAGGCCCTTGGTAGGTTCTCGCTACAATCGAGGAGCTATACACCGCGGAGCACCTGGCCGACTCCACCCCTGTGCCTAACCTCCAAAGGCTTCTTCAGAAGGTGAGAGACGAGGATTTCCTAGCATGATTGGAAGTATTGGATCTTACATGCATTTGGCAAAGTGGGAAAATTGCCCAACCGCATGGCAAGAGCCACGGAATCGAAAAGGCAATGGGGCATATTATTTTTGGGAGGCGTTGCATCATTTGATACATGGACGGCATGCATTCTTGGTGTACCAGAGCTCAAATGACCTTAACGTTTGGTCAATCCCCTGCTTTTCGCATTTACTTGTTAAGAGGAGAGTCATGCCACAAATCACCTAAGTGAAATCAACAATGTAGTTTACTCAGAGCGTACTACCTAGCCGACGACCGCATTCAAGGTGAAACACCTTCACAAAACTCGCCTCCAAATCCACACTCACATACAAAGTATTTTGTAGCGATGCAAGAAGGGTATAGGAAGGACGGAGAGGTGTTTGGTATCCTCTGAAGCCTGCTGGGGCATTGTTAGAGACCGCCGCTTGTTTGATGATGGGCGTATACATCATGATGACATGCATCATCTTACATAATATGATTGTGGAAGATGAGTATGATTATGACATGTGGAAGAATCCTGGATGAAGACCCAATCAACAATTCAAGAACGAGAATTTATATGTGTTCTATGAAAATATCAGGATGAACCCGCTTAATCACGACTCAATGTAGCGATCCACGCTTACCACGAGATGGTCATTCAACGCATAATACAACGATTCGCCTTTTCCTCTCCACAAAGAGCTGGCCAAAGGATTTTAATGGAGCACATTTTAAAAGGAAGGATAATAATTAATGAATTTTATTTTTTATGTTTTCACGATGTTTTGTAAGTGTTTCTCAAGTATTTTTTGTCTTTAATGTTGTTGGTGTGTTTATGTGTAATGTTGCATCATTTATTGTCTAATAAATCGAGGTTTGGACTTTGTTTAAATTTGAACTTCAAATAATTTATTAAAAATAAAAACAAAGAAACCATATTTATAAATAAATTTAAAAAGAAAGCATTACATCATAATAATTAATTAAAAATAACAACAATTCAATTAATTTTAAAAAACAAACATTATCTGTCATCCCTTGGAATCCAATTAGTGGTGCTTGGTCCGTCATCCCTTGGAATGTATGGCACTCATTGCCTTGCTCGAAAATGTCTTCACGACGGGCATCGCGTTGTTTTGTCCAAAAACGCTGAATTAGGAGTCATTTGCTCGGGACGCCGACATGATTTCGATCCAACCTCTTGTCTTTCTCGCCTTTTCAATCCCTTTTCTTGCCTCAAGGTCATGGAACTCCCCTTTCTTTCAAGTGCTTCATCTCCGGCCCCGTTTAACCTACACTTGCAGCTCCGAGCTCACGATTTTGTTCATGTTACAAATTCTTTCAACTATCTTCTCTTGTATCATTCGTAATCAAGAACTACCTCTGCGGCTCTTTTCTTAGCAAACCTTCCTACCACAAAGCCTCGCTGACCTCCTTGCAGGTAACTGCTCACTCGGTCCCCGATGCTTCCGCCAATGGCCATTCTTGCCGAGTTGATTCGCAAGGAGTGTAATTGAAGACAACTGAGCACCATGAACAATTTTGTATTTCGGAGTTTACTATTTGACAAGGTCCCATAACTTTCGCCTTGTGAATGATATGTTGTTGTTAGCTTGATTGAACCACATTTGTGCCTCTAGTCTCGAAAAACATTGTACGTCAAAAGATATAATAAATAAGTATATTCAAATGCTTATTTTTAATTAGCTTAAGGAATTGTTAAACAACAAAATAAATTGGTAATTACCTCGCTGGCTCGATTATCACCACTGATATAGGCTTCCGCTTTGTGATGGATTCTTTCCAAGATTTCCAAATCTTATGTAGATGCCTGCATTCCACTGACATAGATTGCTCCGTCTCTCGGCTCAGGCCTTGCATCTTCTCAACGAATAATGCATGAATCTTTCCACATTTTGTCGACTCCTCATCTCATTTCCATCGGACGGATCATGAGTCACAATCACTCCAAGCCCAAGAATGCAAGATATTCAGACCGACTAATTTGTTTTCTCACTCATAATTTCTTTTTGAAATACAGATTTGGAAGAGAGAAAAACCAAAATAATTGATGTAGGAAAAATATTGAGTTGTAGTGGAGAATGATGAAGAGAATTGGGGGTATTTATAAATAATAATAAAAATTTAATCCTCGGATTAATCTTGCCGTCAATTTTAAAAAATCGATTCAACGCTTATCACAGCTAATGTACAACGGGTAACAATTTTTTTTTTTTTTTTTATCGTTGGAAATCCAACGGGTTCAGATATAGTCGCTGGACATCCAATCTTACGTAATCGTACACGTCACGTACGTTAGTTAGGTTGCGTCACCGGGCCGCAAGGGGGCCCACGAGCGCTTCGGCTTACTACCTTCCCCCACGCCACCGACAAAAAATTAAATAAATTTTGTCGACGTACACCACCTTTCTTGGTTATGACTGCTTTCAGCACAAATTGTTTCCTGCTTGAGGTAGGGCTTAGTTTGGCCTAATTTGTTTCTCTTTGCTTTAATTTAGTTCCCACTGGAGACAGCTTTTGGGTCATAGTAAGTATCATTTCACCAATTGCTGCGCAATTGGATGATGGGTGGACATGTTTTATACACACAAAATTTAAAACTAAAATATCATAAATGAGAAAAAGAAAAATCATAAACCCCACCTCCACCCTCCACAATTATAACCCTGATAATCCACTCAGCCTTGCTTCCTTAAGTAGCGGTATCGTATTTGGTTTGGTGTTTTGGAACAATTTGGATACCTACCATATATTGAATTTGGGAGGAATCTGATGTCACGGAATAGCCAGAGCAGCACCAAACTATGAGTGAAGCTCTTCCAATCGCCTCTGTATATACATTGGAAGCTTTTCCAATTTTCAATTCAATTACCGAATTTTATCTACTTTCAAATTTAATCACGCACTCTCTTATGCGGTCTGAATTCAAATTGAATAACGATAGAGATTGGGCATCGGAGCCGTTTTCGGGATGTGGTGCTGCGATGGTTGGCGACCGATGAGGAAGCTGGGTGTTTTGTGCGACGTGGTTTTAAGGGGTGTTGGTATGTTTGAGATGGGGTTTGGGGTGGTGGTGCGGTTGGGCTGAGGATTTGGGGGTGCTGCTAGTGCGACTTTTCTGGGGATTTTGGGGAGGGGCTGCTGAAGTTGGCAGAGCAATTTTGTTTAAGTTTAACGCAAAATTGGGGAGAGCTGACAATTAACCCAAGAAAATCAAAAGCACTTTTTTCCTCATAGTGCTTATAGCTTTTTGTAAGTAGTATTCTTGATGGACTCTCGTTAAGATGTGGGTGTTGAGTAATGATAAAAAAAATTTATAATTATAATAATTTTTAAAAGTAAGGAAAATTGAAGAAGAAATATAAGGCCTCATATGCACTTACCGGATCGACTATTTCTGCCCCAATAGGATTATCCGTCATTGGACAATAAACGCACTTCAAATTAAATTTTAGCTTTGGAAGACGACTAATATCAACTATTTATATTGTGCTGGGCTAATTCTATAGGTGTGTGTGAAGAACACAATTTGTTCTTCATACAAATCACTCAAATCCTCATCAAATGCAAGAACTACTAAATGTTTGATCTTTCGTAGGTAACCTTCAATTTGATTCAAGGTGCAACACAATCCTCCAAGCAAAGGTGTTCATCCAAGATGAGATTGAAGGCCTTCTGAGTATTTAGCCTTTGCTCATGCAAAGAAATCCTACAAAGGCATAGGATGCTACAACTTACTAATGTGATTTTGAGTTGTGTCTTGCCCACAACATTTAGGCTTCAAAAGTCATAAGGAAAGCTCTTGTTTTTGAGTACTAATATGCTAGCTAAGAAACCTTTAATTTGTTAATACATGGTTAAGTGTTGCTCAAATGAACTTGTAATTCAAATATTTTCCCTTCAAGTTAGACTAAGAGAGGAAAGGGACGGACCTTTAATAATTAAACATCGGTGTTTTCGTGGAAGCGTATAATTAGTTCGGGCGGAGGGCATTTCAAATGGCTGGTTCGCTTAAATAGTCGGACGATCATTTTAGCACGGCGACCAACACCCAGACCGGATTATTAAAGACTATCCAAAGGCGTTATACGGCATACCAAACGGTAGGCCTAAGGTTATTTTGGAACAAGCGGTGGGTGGGGAAAGAGTGTATTTTTTCCTCAATATTTTGTTATACAGAATATAAGGTGCAAGATATATAAGATAAAATTATGTAATATATTACCACTGAATAAATAATATTAGTAGACTTCAATATCTGACTTGTATTAGAAGCTGGCGGAAGTGTAGTTGTCTTTATATAAAATAGGAGAGCTTTTGTAACTGACCTTTAAAAATGATCTCTGACTCCAATTTTGAAAATAGATAAATTACTATAAAATGATCCGTAACCAATTAAATAATTTCGAAATAAAATAAAATGAGCAGACTCTTGTTAATGAATAAAGAATAACATTTCTTTTTGTTATAAAAAAGAAAAAAACAACTAATAAAACAAGAACTCCTGCATTCTTCTACTGTATCTCACCCTCATACTTACTCCTCCATATCCCAGGCACTCATCTATGCATTTTCTCAACAAACCCAGCAGCATGCATGCTTCACTAGCCTGATTTTTCATTGATAAACCGACACTCCAAGCCCCAAAAAGAGATTTTCTTTTGATTAGACATATAGATCAACTCCCAATAAGAAAGCTCCCACCAAATCAATCATGATTCAGAGAGAACAAGTCCAATCAAAAGGAGAGATTTGCCTGCACCAACGAAGGAAATTAAACAACCGAAACAAGGGGCTTAAGATGAAGACATTCATCACAAAATAAACTCCATTCCAGCCAATAAAGACTGGTGGAAGCCTTGCAAAAAGCAAGGGTGAACAAAAGTCTAATACAAAGCTAGGGAGGACAAAACTAACTCACCATGGGATTATTAGGTGCATGGCTGTATTACATGCTTACACCAACAAACAAAAAAAAAGAGAAATAAAACCGGGCCGAGCAGGTAGTTGTAGGTTGAAGGTACAAAATTCTACCTAAGTGCACGTGCGGTAGCCTCATGACTAAGACACGATGCCACCTCATCTGCCATGCCCAATGCATCTCCTCCCAACCAGTCCCGCAATCCGACCACCGCCGATCCACGCAGACCCACCCAGATCCAACCGGGTGGTGTTTACACTAAAATTGTCATGTTTATCCCTATTTTGGTCTAAAGCCAAATTATGGCATTATGTGGGGTTATTGTGAAATTAGGGCCAACGACACCAAGATATTTTGGGTATTTGCAAGTGGATAGTTAATTAATGTTATCTATCTTTGTGCAGTGGAATAGCCGAGGTGTGTGCATCAAGTCAAGTTGTTATTACTGGTTGCTCTCTATATAAAGGAAGCAAAGGCAGAGAGCTGGAGACACTCAATCAACCAATCAAACAAAATTCAGAACATACATGTTCTAAGGAAAGCCAACCTTTCAAACACCAAAGAGGAAAACCTCTCTCTCTTGAAAGCCAAGAAGTGGCATTCATCAGTTCATACAACCCAGCAACAAGCTTTCATAAGCCTACATAAGGCTTTAAGCAATCATTCACAAAGCTTCGACAACTTGTGTTAAAGCTTTTAGATCAGGAAACCCCTGATCTTAGAATTAGCTCTGCCACTTCTTTCTGTGGTATCGATTAAGCCTGAGAAAGAATCTCATTTAGGCTATTCTCTTCCTCCCAAAGAGTCGATGGGTATAAAAGCCACTTCGATGGCTTTGTCGATGTATAAAAGCCACTTCGATGGCTTTGTCGATGTATAAAAGCCACTTCGATGGCTTTGTCGATGGCTAAAGCCAATCCGATGGCTTTGTCGATGGCTAAAGCCAATCCGATGGCTTTGTCGATGGCTTTGTCTCCAATCCGATGGGTATAAAAGCCACTTCGATGGCTTTATATGCAATCCAACCACACTTTGGTTGATGTTTACAACTTTTTTTACTTATTGTATTTACTTATTCGTAAACTTTCAATTCAGTTTATATATGTTTACTTTGATGCAAACTGTATTTTCTTTATTTACTGCTTACTGTCTTTATTATTAAACGCATTCGGATTGAATATAACCAGTTTATATCCAATCTATATTTCAACACATAAGCCTTGTCATATATATCTACATAACAATTCAAGTCCTTAACAGGCAAGGCAAATAAAGAACCTAAGTTGAGCCTCTCACTTAAAGGCACAATCTTTTGGTTATAAGTCAAATAGGGCAATCTCAAATCACGCACATACACCATCTGCTAGCGGTACCTAGTAGTGGCACGCTCGCAATCTCCCAATCAGTGTTCATATAAATCACTAGGCCTACAACGTGTGAATTTATTTGTCGAACATATTTTGGCACGCCCGGTGGGATCCTTATGTAGAGATTATGAACAAACCTTATGTTCATGATTTATCTCAACATACTTTCGAATCTTGCTCGGAGTATGAGGAAGAAGATGATAGTTGGCCAACTTATGGCTATGATCAAAATTGTTATCAACTGGATAATAATAATCTTAAAGATTGGCCAACTTATGGCTATGATGAAGGTTATTATTTAGATAATAATACCACCTATGGAAACTATGATATGCCAACAAATGGCTTGGATTATCAAAGTATTTCCGATGAGCATATGGAGCAAATCAGTCATGACCCAAGTTATTATTCTAATAATGATAATTTTAGTGGAACTCCTTATGAGAAGCCAATCAATGGCTATTCGGAGAAGAAACTCTACAAAGAGGTTATGATCAAGCAAGAGGATGACTTGTCTAAAATTCTTGAAGAGATTCGAGAAGATGGAAGACAAATGAATGCAAGCTACATGGCTATTCTTGAAAGAGAAGATGCCAATCTTGGAATACTTGGAGAACTTTCTCAAGTTTTCTTATTACAACAAGCTCCTCTCATCTCAACTAAGGAACATTTGGTTGAGAAAATTGATCTCCAAGTTAAACAAGAGGTAACTTCTTTGGAAGAGGAAATCAAGAAAGAACAAGTTCTGCACATTGGAGAAGATCCAAAAATGGCTCCAACCAATGAAAAGTCCATGAAAATGGATTTGATTGTAGATGATTGAGCCGACTTGTTAAAGCCGCTCACGGCTAAGTTACAACTCATGACCTTAACAAGCCAAACAACACTCGGGGGGCTTAAGGTCACATCTCCTATGAAGTATGAGAAAGAAGAGCGCTTCTACACTCTCCATAGCCTGAAAAAGCATGGTACTCATGCCAAAATCTTGTTAGGAATGTGAGTCTGGAATCAACGAATTAGTAAGTTGAACAGTTTTTGCTTTTGGAGTTCTTGTTCGAACAAATAGGTTAGAAATAAAACTTGTTTTATTATAGGATAGAAATTGTTCGTACAAACCAAAAACAAAAGTTGCAAAAAGAAAATTCAGATAACAGACATTCAACCCTAATTCTAGCTCCGAGTACCAAGGAGATCCTTAGCGATTATGGCCTGCCATAGATGGCTCCTTTTCAGACTTCATCGTCTTCATCTGCTAGGTGGGCAACCAAAGATTTTGGATGCTACATAAGTTTTCATGGCCTTCATATTTCCACTTTTATTATAAAGCCTTTCAAAGGCTATATTTTCCACAAGTTTCACTCGACTTGGTGGAGCTTGAAGGCATTATAAAAGCCAAAACTCATGGCTTTGGTACCAGGAATCCCATAGAGAACCTGTTGAGCTATAAGTTCCACAAATTTTGCTCAAATTTATGAAACTTGGGGGGCTATGTTTACACTCAAAATTGTCATGTTTATCCCTATTTTGGTCTAAAGCCAAATTATGGCATTATGTGGGGGTTATTGTGAAAATAGGCCAAACTTACACCAAGATATTTTGGGTATTTGCAAGTGGATAGTTAATTAATGTTATCTATCTTTGTGCAAGTGGAATTAGGTTGAGGTGCGTGCATCAAGTTGGGTTGCTTTCACATTGGTTTTGCTCTCTATATAAAGGAAGCAAAGACAGAGAGCTGGGGACACTCAAATCAACCAATCAAACAAAATTCAGAACATACATGTTCTAAGGAAAGCCAACCTTTCAAACACCAAAGAGGAAAACCTCTCTCTCTTGAAAGCCAAGAAGTGGCATTCATCAGTTCATACAACCCAGCAACAAGTTTTCATAAGCCTACATAAGGCTTTAAGCAATCACTCACAAAGCTTCGACAACTTGTGTTAAAGCTTTTAGATCAGGAAACCTCCGATCTTAGAATTAGCTCTGCCACTTCTCTCTGTGGTATCGATTAAGCCTGATAAAGAATCTCATTTAGGCTATTCTCTTCCTCCTAAAGAGTCGATGGGTATAAAAGCCACTTCGATGGCTTTGTCGATGTATAAAAGCCACTTCGATGGCTTTGTCGATGCCTAGAGCCAATCCGATGGCTTTGTCGATGGCTTTGTCGATGGCTTTGTCGATGGCTAGAGCCAATCCGATGGCTTTGTCGATGGCTAAAGCCAATCCGATGGCTTTGTCGATGGCTTTGTCGATGGCTAAAGCCAATCCGATGGCTTTGTCGATGGCTTACTTTGATGCAAACCTGTATTTTCTTTATTTACCTATTTACTATCTTTACTATCAAGCATTTCAATTGAATATAACCATTTATATTCAATTCATATTCTAACGATATTGGCCTTGTTATATATATCTACATAACAATTAAAGTCCTTAATAGGCAAAGACAAATAAAGAACCTAAGCTGCTCTCACTTAAAGGCACAATCTTTTGGTTATAAGTTAAATAGCGCAATCTCAAATCACACACATACACCGTCCGCTAGCGGTACCTAGTAGTGGCACGCTTGCAATCTTCCCAATCGTTGTTCATATAAATCACTAGCCTACAACTAAGCACCAAGGTATTTATTTTGTCGAACACAATCGCACACCCCGCACACACGTACACACAGAGCACACAAACTTAAAACACACACATCATGGTGATTTCCGACCATTTTCTCAAGAATCAAACAATACAGAAAGTAACCAAACTGCCATTAACCATTATTAATGGGTTGGATTGTATATTAGTCTAGCAGAGACCAGTAACTAGAGAATGAAAACGATCATTGGCTAAAACAGTCTTCTTATATGGCTACATGATGGATGACATATCCAAGACAGTATTGAAGGGATTGGGGGTTGCCTTTAAACCAACAAGCTCGATGCTTTTATGGTTACTGTAATTTGACATCCATTAATAACACTAACCCGAATGAGGAAACTGACATCTTAAATACATCTACCTACTCTTTGACCAGTTTGGAGGAGAGGCAGAGAGCTGAGAAGAAAAATCGACTGAAAAAAGGACACGAGTTTACTCCAAGGTGGTTTGACAAAACAGATGAAGTCTTCAAGACAACATGGGATGACATGGAAGTGTACCGTTACAATGGAAAGTACACCGAACACCGGGCTGCAATAGATAAGTCAGACAGCGTCGAAGCGATCGACGTCAAATCGATAGAGTTCAACCCTTGGCAATACGAGGATTTGGCTGCTGCTTAAGGTGTATCGTGCGATTGTTTTCGCCTGTAAAATTTCTTTGCTTATTTCTTTGCTTATTTAAATGTTGCATTATCCTTTATTCCTGAAACATGATGATATTATACAGGTTGAGTCCAAGTTAAGAGAGACCACTATGAGGCTTGAGCAACAGTTGGCAGATGAACAAGCTGCGCGTCTGAGAGCAGAAGGGAATGCTCAACAGGCTCAGTTGAGGTTGGAAGATGAAATTCGAAAGCTTCGAGAACATTTAAAGAAAGCAGAGGAGGAGCTTCGTAAAAGAGGTGAAGGCAAGTGTGTCATTCTATAAATGTAACTTTTGATAAAGATGCGTGGTGAGGAATCAATCTCTCTCCCTCGTTTTACCGTGGTTAATGTGGAGTTTGCTGCAACTGTTTGTGACAGTGATTGACAATGATTATGGTTTGAACTTTTTATGTAAATTGGTAGGGTGCTGGGTTACTATCTATGCTTTATATTTTCTACCCGTATAGTTTTCTCTAGTTTATATATTTTGTCTACAACTCTGGCTTACAAATTCAGCGTATCCTTCAGTATCGTGATGTCCAGATTGTTTTGTTTCATTTTTGCCCTTCCTTGGTTTTATATCCCGTTCGGGATACTGCATTTACTTAAATTACATAGCAATGCAGGGATCATATGGTGAGATTTATTTAGTGAGGTGGCATGGTACAGAAGTTGCTGCTAAAACAATCCGCTCGTCCATTGCTTCCAATCCGATAGTGAAGTGAGTTTCTTTATCTGCATATCTTTGATCTGATGGTTTGTCGTCATCTTGTAAATGCCATAATAAATAGATCGTATCAGTTAAAATAAAATTAGCCATCCACAAGATTATAATAAGTATAAATTCGATATATAAAGCTTCGGAGAGTTGTAAATTTAATTCTTTATCTTTATTTTTCGGTTCAAGCAAGTTGAATTAACTTTTCTAAATGCAGGAATATCTTTATGAAGGAACTCGCTTTGTGGCAGAAGCTTCGCCACCCTAATATCGTGCAATTCCTTGGTGTTTTGAAGCACCCTGACCGCTTGATCTTCCTTACTGAGTATCTTTGCAATGTCAGTAATCTCGTTCAATCTTTTACATTTTTCCTTCGAAATTCATGTTCATGTTTCTTACATCAATGTCAATGGACCAGGGAAGTTTGCATGATATATTGAAAAGAAAAGGAAGACTTGATCTGCAAACTGTAGTTTCTTTTGCTCTAGATATCGCCAGGTACGCATTTATATACTACTGATATGTGCTTCTGTAATATAGTTTACTCTTGTACTGTGATTCACCAGTTTTGATGTAATATAAGTGATTGTGGAAGCCTGTTGATTATATAATGCATACTCACAATAAGTAACTTTGCATTACAGAGGCATGAATTATCTTCATCAACATAAACCGTGCCCTATAATTCATCGGGATTTGACACCAAGGTACAGCTCGAAAAAATTATTGGCTTATATTGGCTTATATTGTTTTATTATTGGCTTATATTGTCATAACTGCTAGCATGAGCTGCACGTAGACCAATATGTGGTTTAAGATAGCTATATAAACGATATGCTGGGTTTTTCTTCCACTCATATCCATCTGTTCGATTATTTCCCATATATTTTTTAATGCAACTTTATTATATATCAAATTTTGCAGAGCAATGCAAGGAGGGTGTGCAAGATTCTTAAGGATGTTTCTGTGGAACATACTCATAGACCAGATTTCTTTCATTGTGATGCACTCTGCCAAATTGAAAACCAAAAGATTAGTTAGCAATTCATCTTTGTGTTTGTAATATGACTTGCGTACATTTCGTTTTAGAATTCTAATTTATTTTCAATTGAATATTTTGTACGTACATTTTTTTATATAATATAATTAATTTTTCTGCATTGTTAATTATATTTTATTGTCTTTTAAATACCAATTGATTCATTATATTAAAAAAATTAAAAAAATTGGGGGCCTGTAGGTGTAACCAAACTTAGGGCGACAAAAATATTTCGTCGCCTAAAGTGAATTTGGGCGACGGTACATTTTCGTCGCCTAAAGGTGAATTTGGGCGACAAAAATATTTCGTCGCCTAAAGGTGAACTTGGGCGACGAAGGAAATAAATTCGTCGCCCAAAGTCATGGTCGACGGGCTTTCAGCGACGAATTTTAGGCGACGAATTAGTGGTCGCCCAAATATATAGGCGACGAAATTTGACCTTGGGCGACGAAATTTTTTTTGTCGCCCAACCACCTTTTTCTAGTAGTGAGAGCGATATAAAACAAGTGGGGGACGAAGCCGAAACCCGCAAAGAAAAGAACAATGCATCATCGAAAAAGGAAAATTGGACGAAGAAAGAAAAAACCCTCAAACCAATGTGTCAAACTAAACCATGCAAAGTGATGATAAACCACCAAGATGATCAACGCCATAAATAGCTAAGCAATCCATCACTTGAAAGCCAAGATTAATTTGAGAAGCGGAAACCAAGCAAGGCAACAAAGTTTGAAAACAAAGCAGCACAAACCACCAATAGAGGAGAATCATGCCAAATCAAATTAGGAGAAGATGGGCCTATGTTAGCAAAGCTATCCGCAATAACATTCCTCTCTCGAAAGATGAGAGAACAGAAAAAAATCATCTCGCGAATGTGGGCTAAACAAGAAAATCATTGCGAGCAAAGAAGCTGAGGAGGATCAAAATCATTCAAACGGAAAACAGAAATAACACTAGAGAGGAGTCACTTTCTAACCAAAGATAACGCCAACCTCTTTGATAAGCAAATTCTACACCGATAATAATTGCATAAAGTTCTACAAAGAAAGAATTACGATGACCAATAACCTAACAGAAACCACCAAGAAATCGACCACGACAATTTCTAAAAACGCCCCCACAAGTAGTAGGACCAGGATTTCCTTTAGACAAACCATCTGTATGAAGTTTAATCCAAGGATATCATTAGAGGAGACCATAACACAAGAAGAATAGTAGGGGCCTTGTGAGGAATATGTCGAATCCTTAAAGAAGAAATGATACGAGTATCTAAGCCTTGAGAGTTTCCAAGAATAAACTTCCCACTATGAACGAGCTCAGAAATGATAGACATGCAAAGACGATGGAAAGAGATTAAAAGGCCCTAAAAAAATAAACTTGTTTTGAGCTTTCCAAATAGCCGAGATAGTAAAAAGACCCACAAAGACCCAAAGATTGTGCAACTGACGAGAAAAGGGCTTACGCACAAAAGCATCCCAAAAAATAGCCAAAGAATCTGAATAAGGCAAAGATGTATCAAATTGACATGCTAATGACTTCCAAAGTTGCTTAGAAAATTGGCAGCCGAAAAAAAGATGAGCAGTAGATTCCTCATAAACATGACATAGACAACAAATAGATGTCAAAGAAATACCACGTCGTTGTAGTGTAACCTTGGTGGGAAGTTTATCCTGAAAAAGACGCCAAGCCAAAATACATAATCGAGGTGGAATGAAAGGCCGCCAAATAACTTTTGCCCAAGCACAATCACTATACCTCCCTTGAATTAGATCATAACCAAAAGAAAAGGAAAATTTCCTAGAAGGAGATGGCTCCCAAATCAATTTGTCATCAGTAGTTGTCAAGGGTAAAGGATGATGCAAAATTTTATGTGTCACATGCTAGAATAAATCTATAAAATAATCTGGCAATGACTAACTCTGAGCTTGAATAACATTTGAAACCCGAGGAAGAACTATAAGAGAAATGACTAGAGATAATGAAGGGCTAATGATCGGCTCATCCAACCATTTATCAAAGCAAAAAGAAACTAACCTCCCATCTCCAATAATCCAACGACTATTGTTATTTAAAACAGGTAAAGCATGCTTCAAACCATGCAACACAGATTACCGTAAATAAACATCATATTGTTTGTAAGGCATGAGGGAAAAACGTTGGCGGGCAAAAGAACCCTACACAAAAGAAGATTGTAAAGCATCCCAGCCAAACTTGAGTAAAGCCGTCAAGTTTAAAGTAGCTAAATCATGAAGACCAAGACCACCTTCAATTTTATGCCCACACGCCATATTCCATTTAACAATTACCAATTTACGGGAAGCCAAATCTCCAGACCAAATAAAGTTTTGTGCACAAGCAGAGAGATACTTCAAAAGGCAAGCCAGTCATTTATAAACTGAGAAACTATGCAAAAATAAACTTTCATAAACAGACTGCACTATAATTAATTTAAGAAAAGTTTAACTATTAAAAAATATTTAAAGAAACAGTAATCCATTTAAGTTAAACATTATAATTAATTTATTTTAAAACATTTATCTAAAAAAATACATTATCCTTCTTATCCACCCTAGCGACGCTGCGACATCCATCCTTGGCCGCCATCTAATTTGTCTCCACCACCATTGCCTAAGCGGCTATAACCCCCACCTCCACTAGCGCTTCCGCGAGACTGAGCCTCGTTTGCTGTGATGTTGACCAATACGACGATGCTGGTTCCAAAGCCACCGAGGACAAGATCGATGAGCTCGACAATGTTGTAGAAGAGACGCCCAAAGACAAGAAAGTGGACGACGAGATGGGCCCTCAATTAGAGATTTCACAATCTAAGGTTACTGGATATGTATTCGATCATGGCGTCAACTAATCCAAGTAGCAGTTTGTGACTAGGGTCTGGGTCGGCATGGCTAAGGAAAAGGATGAAGGTGGCGATCGTGGGACGGGAGGGGAGAGAGAGAGAGAGTGTGTGTGTGTTGGTGGCTAGGGTCAGGGTTTGCTTGGCTAGGGTCAGGGTTTGCGTGGCTGAGGAACAGGATGAAGGTGGCGGTGGTGGGACGGAGGAGAGGAAGAACGGCGAGGGGTGGGACTGTGAAGGGTTAAGGCTTTTTTTTGTTCTTTTCTAATTTCTCATTTTTTTTTAATTATACAAAAATTCAATAAAAACAAAAATTGATAGTTTTTTATTAATTACCTTTTCTAACGGATATGTGACATTGCAACTAAATCGTAAGTTTGTGTATAAAATTGTAATGTTTTAAAAATAATATATGAGTTTGCAATTGCACCCAAATTTAAGAGTGCAAAATGTAATTTACCCTTTTATATATGTCCAAGTCACAACGACAAGTTCTTCCATGGATGCGTCGTAAGGGTAGACCATATAGCTAGTGTGGAAAGAAATTGTACATATACTAAACGGCAATTGAAAAACACTGTTGACTGAATTGCCCCTGTTTTTACTATTCTTATCCCTTATTTTTTCAGCCTCAATAGTAAAATGACGGATTTGCCCCTGTGGGATAAAATCCATGTTCCTTCCCTTCCCTTTTCCTTTCTTTCTTCCTTCTTCCGTTTTTTCTCTCCCGACTCTCTCTGTTCACATTAAAGAGAGAGAAGGGAGCATTAGAACAACTTCAACTATGTATCGTCACCTTATGCCTCTGGTAAAGGCTCTATCCCATTCGGGAGTCCACATTTGTGTCTCGTAGTTTATGGATCCACCAAGATTAGATTTCGACGTGGGCAAATTTTGGCAGCATCTCCCTACAGTTCTCCAAGTGCACGACGTAGATATCAAATACCTACTATGCACTCGAAGAACGTAAGAAGATGTTACCAAAAACCCACGACCAAAACCTAATCAGTGAACCGCAAACTACGATACACAAATGTGCACTCCCAAACTATCCAAAAATGGGACAATTCAAGAATCAATTGGATCGCAATCACGCTTTCGCATCCATGCGCGAAATCCAATTAATTCTCAAACGGGAAACTAAATTTTTGTTAAAAAAATGCATACGAAGTATTAACTTCGTACGTACAACAGTAACTAATTCGTACAAAGTTAATTACTATTAACTTCGTATGTACAACACAAAATAAATTCGTACAAAGTTAATTACTATTAACTTCGTACGTACAACTTAACATAAAGTCATTCAACTATACAAATTATTTGCATATAAAACCATATAAAATAAATTCGTACGTCAACAACATAAAATGATCAAGAAAATACTTCAAATTGGTGCTCCAACAAAAATCCTATGCAACAAACCTATACAAAATTAATTAATTTTTGTTAATTTTAATTCAAAAACAATAAAATAATTTTAAAAAATAAAAATTACCGTTAACGATTACCGGTCGTGGTGGAGGAGGAGATGGTGGTGGTGGTGGAGGAGGAAATAGAAGCTAGCTTGGGGGAGAGAAAGAGAGAGAGAGAGAGATCTAGAGGGAGAGAGACTGAGATGGAAATGAAGAGCGAGATGAGTGAGATAGGGAGAGAGATGGAGATGAGTGAGATAGGGAGTGAGATTTGGAGGGAGAAATCCGAGAGGGAGAGATTGAGAGGCAAATTTGCAAAAGATTTTTGCAAAAACTATCTCTCGGGTCCAAGAAAGGCGATTAAATCTGCTTGGTTTTGGGTGACGAACATATTCGTCGCCTAAAGTCACCACTTTGAGCGACGAACCATTCATTGCTCAAAAAATTTTAGGCGACGAATTTTTTGATCGAGCAAAAGTTTGGCGCCAAATTCTCCTTTTGCTGCCACTTTTTCCATCTTTTGAGCGACGACTGTATTTATTCGTCGCACATTTCAATTTTAAGTGACGAATGCCTTCGTCGCCTAAATGTTTTGACACTTTAAGCAACGAAACAGGGATTTCGTCACCCAAAGTCTACTTGCTCGACGAAAATTCCTTCGTCGCCTAAAGTTTTGTCGTCCAAATTGTTTTTTCTACTAGTGGTAGCAATATCCACAGAAGCCAGAGTTCCACTCAGTGTGTCATCCTGCATTCATTTTTCACTTTCATGCATTAATATTTCTACATCTTACTAGCCAGGTTAATTCGCTATGCGAAAATGATCATTTGGTCAAGTAATATTTTTCTTCACTTTGTTGAATCAAAATGTTAATGGTTCGTAAAAAGATTGTGCTTGTGCGCACATATATATACCTGAATTCGAAGATAATTGTTGGGAGACTCAAGAGCTTGAAAAACGGTAGCAAGGTGGAAATCAACCATGTCACTACTTGCTTGACTGAATATATCTACCAGAGGAGCTGAAAAATCAGATCCAATCAACCATCCCAAAGCACCCCACTCAGATGCTTCTTTGGCATCGTACTTCTCCTCAGATGTTGTACCGGTACCCAGTGATATAACTAGGAATCGCTCATACAACTTGTCATTTGCACCCAAAGGAACGCAGTTAGGGTTGCCCTTGTGGATTTGTTTTGTCACTTCGCTCATAGCAACCAAAGCCTAAAACAAAAGAACAAAAAAAAAAGTTTTCGGATCAATACTGGGTTATTAGCAGCCACGCCACCATCAGTGAGATTGAATTCTCTTGTTTTTTTTCAGTTTTTCACTGATCTCTGCCATAGTTGCACTTCTTTTTTCTTCAGTAAATGGGTGGAGTACAGATAACAACAACAAACTTGAATGTAGGAGAATATTGCAGATTCATTAATCTCATTAACATACTCTTATGATTTAGTTTTGCATTCTTCAAATCTCGTCGAACAATTCCTCTCGTAGTGTCATTGTGATTGTTTGCTCTTCAATATTTTTATAAAATTCATCCAACTCATGTACTATGCTTATATACACAATGGTTTTAAATATATATGCTCTAAAAACCACTGAAATTTCTACCACTCACAAAATCTAATGTTTCAGGAAAATTAACTGGCACTTTAGTTATATTGGAACCAAATTTAGGAATATCAGTCATGAAGTCTGCTAAAGAGAACCAAGTATATATCTCCAAGTTACTGCAGGGGACATATAATTAAGCTGGATAATTTTGTGGAAAAAAATTATTTACTGAACTGTAGTGTGATACATGGTAAGAAAAAACAGAACCAAAATATTTTCCTCTTCCTTGTTGACAGGAGCATTACAATCATACAATGATTATGGTATTCCTAAAGTATAAGGTTACTGACAGGACAACAAAATACTACGTACGCCCTTAATCAAAGTACACGAAAAACTCACGACAATATAGAACTTGATTAAATTATGCAGCATCACTATATCATCAAGTTGATGTTATAAGAAGACATAATTGAATGGTAGACCAATTTTTTATTTCTTACAAGTGCTTTGCATTTGGCCATTAGATCAATCACACTAGCAACTTTTGGCCTTTGAATTGACCTTCTTAACTTACTGCTAATGTTCATCGCCGCCTTGTATGAATCAAACTATATACAACGCGTAAAGTTTTTCTAGCTAGTGACCCTTTGACAAGGACTCTTATCATCATGTGTCTTCATTGTACGCAGGCGCACAGAAGAACTTGATAAACCTTAATAATAAGCTAAAATATTAGCTGCATGCTTGATGGAGGTTTGCTTTAAGGGTAGGCAGTTCATGAGCATATCATGGGGTTTGGGTTTGGCCAAACTTAGTGCCTTGTTTATTAACCCTCCATTATGGCTTCACATTATAACCAACAAGTCTCATACTTGGAGTCTCACCTACCATTCTGCAATTATCTCACAGAGATTAGTAAATAATTTATGACTAGATACAAACCGATTTTCATGTTTATAAGTTAACCTGCTATCCAACTTGATGAGCTCTATCCAAGAAGCTACTCCAAAATATTTGAATCAAATTCTTATCCACTGACATTGGACTTGTTTGGGTGCATGCATGCATAACTTGGTTGATGTTCTTGGAAACCTATTGCAAGAGGAGTCTAGAAGTACCCCTGTCTCTCAAAGGCTAACTCACCAAAGAAGTCTAGCTATATATTTGCTTAAAGCCTCTTCTAGAATCCATCTCTCTCTCTCTCTCTGTGAAAGTCTCATGGGCAGAACCAAGAGTATACCATTACAGGCCCCAACTTACGGAAACTTGATAACGATTCTCAGCATTGATGGGGGTGGAATAAGAGGACTTATCCCAGGAACCATTCTTGGTTACCTTGAATCTGAGCTTCAGGTAGCAAGAATATTCAATCTCCTCTTCATATGCATCCACATTAATTGCATGTCAACAGCTTCAGCTTCAGCCAACTATATTTTCCAGCTACTTATCTCCCAGCTCACTATTTTGAAACAATTGACCCAGAAGGGAATGTATCCACATTAATTGCATAAAACAGCTTCAGCCAACTATATTTTCCAGCTATGAGGTAGGTTGTTAATTTTTTCCCCTGTTTATAGAAAAAAAGGGGATATATAATTGAATTTAATATCACTGTGGTGCACAGGTGAAAAGTAACCATGCTTGATGCTTTTTACTCTCAGACATATGCATTGCAACCTCAGTTGCACCTACTTATCTCCCCCCAGCTCACTATTTTGAAACAATTGACCCAGAAGGGAATGTAAAAAGATTTTAACCTTATAGATGGCGGCGTGGCTGTGAATAATCCGGGTAATATAAGAATTAATTCGAACTTAACCATAGATGGCGGCGTGGCTGCGAATAATCCGTAAATATAAGAATTAATTCGAACTAACCTTTCTGACAGCTTAAATGTTATTTGCAAATTAAATGACCTGAACATTTTTTTTTTTTTTGGTCTTATTCCAGACTTTACTTGCAATTGGTGAAGGACAAAGACAATAATAAATGGAGTGAAGATTTTTCCTATAAAGCCCAGGACGTGGGCGATTTCTAGTGATATCTTCCTGGAACTGCTGAGAATAAATTTGTTTCGTACGTACTTATGCATTTGAGCTACTCTCCATATTGCCAATTGGTTTATGATAGAACCTCAATTTTCATTGTATCGAGAAGAATGTCTCACGTGTGAAGCCCAACGGCCAGCTCTACATCACCCGATTTGTGTTGTTCATGTATCACAAATTTGCTCACACGTAAAAGAACGTGCTAAGAATAAACCGATATTAATGAGGAGGACTCGTATCGACTTTTTTTAAAACTAAATATAGCATTAAGAGATATTGTCTCCTTGAAATAGGACGGTGTAGGCATGGTCCACCCTCAAACCCAAAGGCTAAGGATCCTACACTCTCTGAGAGCCGCCGCCCTCCTCCTAGGCTAAGGATCCTACACTCTCTGAAGGCATACAACTAGTCAGTCATAGTGGAAACATATAAAACCAAAAGGAGGGCATGAACCCCATCATGAACAACACGGGGGTGATCAAACACCATGCCAAACAGTCAGCAACTTTTATCCTTTATAAAACGTGAGAAATTCGAACTCAGACATAGAAGATCACATTACTAATCACATTATTGCTGACTACCTTGATTATCAATGTTTTGATACAAAAACATTATGTTAAGGCTCATTTGGAATTTCTTTTGCTAGAAATAGCTTTTGCTCATAAAGCATCCTTTTATTAGAAGTTTTTCATTACAAATATGTTAAAATTTCTATTAAAATTGGGCGTTTTCTAGAAAATATTTGTTTGACCTGTATACACGATTTTATGCCAAACATTACTATACAGTTGTCAGAGTCCAAAAATGAGGCTCCTAATCTTAGTTACCTTGATTTATACTATGCATGAAATATATATGTATATTAATTGTAATAACACAATTGTATGGAATACATAAAATGCAGGATGACACATTAACTGGACAAGTATCTTCTGTGGACATAGCCGATAAGAAGAATTTCTGGATGATCTTCTCAAAGTGGGTGTGAAGACCGTTGAAAAACCAGTTTCTAGGTTAATTTGAGACTGGCGGGGTCGAGCCGTCTAAACATGAGTCCAATGAAGAGGTTTCCACTAGGTACACCGTATCAATTACCAAAACCAGATATAAATTTCACAATTTCTGTGGTAGAATTTTTGTAGTAATAGAAAGAATCTCACTGTGCAGGTTTGTAACTATTATCTGGTGAGAAGCGGCTTCTTGCCTTGCAAGGTCGCCCGTTGGGCATGCTGCAAAGCCTAACTGATATATCACTCCTATGACCAAACTAGCCATGATTCTTTTGTTTTTGTTTTTGGATAAAAATCATGACTCTTTTGTTTTGGTAATTAATTTGAATTATAATTAAATTGTTGTAGTATGTCAAGTTGGGGGGCTAAACATCCAACATACTATTTAGATTAGGGCAGATCCATTGTAATACCGACACCATGTACGCTTAGAAAGTTGGTCACGAGAGCCTTGAAGTTTGAGCTCAATTTGGTATGTTGGTTTTTTTATGGAAAAAAGTTTAGTAAGGGTCCACCTTTGTAATACGTGGGCTATTTGTTATCAAATGAGAAGAACGATACATTCCTAATACAGAAACTCAAGGAAAAACTCTAAACATTCATTAATTTTCTCGTATAACAATCTCTCCATATAGGCAAAGCTACCAAATATACCAATATTTATAAATTTAAGACTCACTCCAAATATGTTATATAATTATATTTTGTTTTTCAAAAGGACCTCGCGAAGGGCCAAGCCGATGGGCCTCCACTCCTTGAGGGCTGGGAAGACTCACAAGCATTTCGGGCCCCTCCGACCACCATCATGTTATATATTATCTAATTGTTATACAAAAATATTTGATTTCACCTTTTAAAATATATATATGTTAAAAAAAAAGAAAATATGTTATATACTATCTTTTTTTTTTTATACGAAAAACTATATTATATTATTAGGGAATTAAGAACTCATACAAATATCAAAGATGACATCCTAGACAACATCAAAGAGTGCCTCAATTGAAAGAAACTTAAATGAAAAACATAAAAAGTCAATGTGGCCAAAACTAATTGTCACCGTATTGGTGGATTTGAGGAGAGACATGTTTGATAATGAGCAAGGGAACACATCCAAATTTTGAAATCATCCATACCCAAACTCGTAAGATCGACACCTAATGCTAAATGAATCATTTACATGAAATGTTAAGTACTTTGCACTGGGAAGTATCTATGACCTTAATTCTACGCACAAAACCTTTCGGAATATAACGAATATGATGACACTCTCACAACGAGCAGAGCTGCCTCCAAAGAGGAACTCGACAACGAAACTGCAACTAGTGTCGCATAATGTACATAAGTTTTGCGGCTCAACACCCTAATAGAAGATATTGAGTACTGCAAAAACCCAAGAGAACACAACACCACAACACAAAATTGAAATACTCACCAAGAGAGACTCACAAATAACTCCTCACCAAGGAGACACACTTATTGACAGAGATACTACGATGAAAAAACAAGATATAGCAATCCATAAGAATATGAAGGAAGAAGGCTAGAAAAATGGGGAGAGGTTGCCACGCTCCCAAGTCAAGCAAGAGGATGGCGACTATGGAGTTTGTAGATTTAGGTTTGGTAAGAGGCGTGGATGTTATATAGCACATCTAATTGTTGTACAAAATATTTAATTTTATATATCAAATATCTTTTCAAATATCCATCAATATATCAAAGAAATTGAGGAGTCAATATTTTCGTGAAGATCAATATTTAAAACCTTTGTTCGCACAGCTCTCATCATCTCTCTCTCCATCTTCAACCAAGGCGAAGGCGTTGTTCAAATCAGTTCCCCTCTCCATGTTATTTCTAAGGTTCAAATCGTTTAACTTTCATTGTTATATTCTTTTTGTGTTGGAATGCTTTCTTCCATGTGATTTGCATAACTTAATGAGTTTTGCAACATAATTATAAGTCTGCTGGACAAAAAACTTATTGTCAATAACAAATTGTGACTAAACACACTATATATGATCAATTGATCCAATTACAAATACTTTCAACAAATACTAAAGTGTATTTTTTTACTAAATACAAAGACTCGTCATCCTCTTATATATATAACCAGATTGTTGATGCAAATGTCTTTTTTTTTTTTTTTATGAAAGCAAGGTTTTATTTTTTTTGCACCAATATGTGCTTTAATTTATGCATGCCTTGAAAAGTAATGAAAATTCGATTTTTTAAAGAAAGTTTTGAAAAGTTATGTGGTAGATATAAAATACGTGAGCCTTGAAACGGTTGAGGAGCATGCATATTTGACCATTTGGTCAAGCTATGGTCCAAGTTTACGTGTCTCCTACCAGCAAGTCCAATAACTAAAAAGGAAATGCTTAGTTATTGTTTAACAAAAGAACACGTGAGCTATCTATCATATTGAGTCTGACGGCTACTTTTCTTATATTTCGTTTGTCCTGTTTATGGAAGTGGAGTCCATTTTCGTGATTGAATTTGTTTCCATAGACCCGCAAAAGAATGATTTTAAAGATTTATTTTTCGTACCAATGGAAACAAAACATAAAAGGCCAAGAATATTACGCAGCAGAACTAAGCTCAAACTTTAGTCATTGGCAATATTGGGATAGTTAATTAATCTCTGCATAATTTAGTTATATATGGATGCAATCTCTTTTTAGTTGTACTGTTGTTTCAACTCTTTAATTTATATATAATTATTATTTGTTTGGAGCAAGGATTTTCACACACTCTTTTTATTTTTTACTATCTAAAAGACTTAAAAAAATTAAACAAAAACCTTGATAACTGTCATAATTTTTTTTTTGATGGGGGAGGGGAGGGGACTGGGAAAAAGAAAAAAAGGAAAGAATAAAAACCCTTGATAACTGTCAAACAAAAGAAATCATAATCAAATAAAGAATTGCAAGATGAAAAAATAATCAAAACCAACAAGCTGAGTTGTATTTATTGAGAGGAAATAATCAGTTTCAGCACTGGAATTACAAGAGTACTCAATTGAAGACTCAATTTCACCATATGGTTAAATATTTTCATATAGTTCTCTTTATTTAATTCAAATGAACTTATTAATCTTCCAAACAAAATTGAAATTTTATTAAAGGGAATAATAAGTGTTTGTGAGAGGGAGCAGCCGATCATCAGTTGAGCGCTGGTTACGGCCTTTCCATGTGGGTGATCTCGTTTCACGGACCTTCCTCTCCCTAGACAGAATTCCAGTAATCCTGCAGCACATATAGATTAATTAATTAAGAAAGAAAATAGTAATTAGCAATGTTTAATCAATATTATAACATATGATAATGCTAAAATACGTATGTAGTGGAGATATTTGGTGAATGATGATTAAATTATATATTACCTTACGAGAGCCTTCTTCATTTGTAGATTGATGGGCAGGCTCAAAGACACCGGCATCCAAATCCACCCTTGAAACAGGCTTTTTCAGCAATTCCTCTCCGACTTTCACAAGATTATTCAAGTTTTCCTTCGCAGCAATGTCCACTGAAGACGCTGTCGGCTATCATCCGTACAAATATAAATTTTCCCTCACGTAAATATTGTTTCAACATATAATTGATGTTGCTTGAATTTAAATACCGTCTAGATTTATATAGCAATATAAGTATGTTCTGTTGTCAAAGTGTAAGTATTTCAACATATATAGAAGGATCGATGTATACATACCTGATTCGAAGATAATTTTTCTCACAGTTAAGAGCTTGGAAAACAGTGGCAAGGTGAAATCAACCATGTCACTACTATTTGGGTAAATACATCGACCAGTGGACAAGAACTCCGCTGGTCAAACCATGCCAAAATATCCATTTAGCTACGTCATTGGCATGGTACTTCTCCTCACATTTTGCTGAACCAGTACCCAACGATACAACTAAGAACTGACCATAATCAGTTGGTCTCATGGAAAGCTGAAGTCGGAATTTCCTAGGGATTTCCTTCGTCACTTCGCCTATAGCAACCAAAGCCTGATAAATGAAACAAATATTATTAGATGAAATCGTACGTAGTTAGTTATAATTATATTGTCATGAATAGACAATATATTTTACATTAATATAGGTGTTTAGATTGACTTGATTTAGATGTTCACATGAAAATCCAATATTCTAACACTGAGTTTTAATGACAAATTAATCTTATCCGTATTTTAACTGTGGCAACTATATATTAATGTATACCGGTTACAGCAGTTTGACACCACCATCAATGAGATCGAATTCTCTTGTTTCACCAGTGGAAGTTTCGCTCAAAAGTGATGCGCTGAAGATAGGTTGGGGCTGGGTTGTAATGCATATGTCCGAGAGTAAAGCATCTTATGCTACACTTCTTCTGCCCAAAATCACCAACATATACACAAAACAAATAAATACATATTAGAGATAGAGCAAACTTTTCACAAAATTATACCAAGTGATAGTATTTAAAGAATTAACCAACCTCAGGCTGAGAAGATGGTTATTGGAGCCGCTTTATATCAAAAAGTTGGGATTATAACGTTATCAATGTGTCGTTCAATCGTTTGTCTCCTAATTTTTCCTTCACTATCTTACGTAAATACTTCCCATCATACTTTGTCCTGTCAAAGCTTTTACCATATCCACGGCTTCACCAAATAGTGGAGCGCTGTTGTACAAGAAAAAAGGTATCTGATGAAATATGTAGGGAATATAGGAAAGAAAAGAAGCAGAGAGAGAAGATTAACGAACGAAAAAGGTATTCAGTGATAAGCTTATAAGGACATGCAAGGTCCTTTCAAACAGATTTCAAGTTAAGATTGTAATTAAGTACGTACCTGTCCTGGGAAAGATTTTCGGGCAGTGTTCGAGATAGAAAGGTTAATATCTTTAGCAGAAAACAAGGGACGATTATTTTCTACATCTGGGGTAGTAAGCATGGCAGTCACAGCGCTACCTGTGCTTGTCCCAGCAATCACATCAAAGTAATCTGCTAGCCTTACATCTTCACCATCCAGCTTCTGCATATGACCGACAAATTAGAAGTGAAGTTTAGCGTATATGTTGTGCATGAGATTAAATTAAATGACGTTTATCATTTTCAATTTGAAGTTAAATTATGGGTTTGAATTGATATTTATACCTAGTCAGACCTAGGAAGCTTAGTGGCTGCCCTGGGATAACTGGATACCTCCGTCAATGCTAAGAACAGTGACGAGGTTTCCATAAGTGGGAGACTGAAGAAATGATCTTGCTCTCTCCATTTGAGAAAAAGAGAAGACATACTATGAATGATACTCAGCACAGAGAAAAGAGAAGGTGTAAATATATAAATCAAATATTTATGGAACTGCTTGAACCTTAGCAATTGGGTGATGGATAAAGGGATTAATTGGGCGTGGAACCTTGAGGACCTATCTACGGCTTATATAGAGATATTTTCCCCCAAACTTTGACACTTGTACGTATGTATCCAAACAAGTTTTATTGGACCTATTCCAGACTTTTCAAATTAGGTTTGCACTCTTGTGGACATAGTTAGTTTCCAATCAAAATAACAATTGAATCTTCTAGGTGATTACGCTATCAAGAATAACAGTCACTTTGAATCTTGTTTAATTATACAAGTAAGATATTTACACATACAATGAACAAATCATTAGTAATGGTGAATAAGGTTGCGATTTAGCATTGTTGTTACGCACTCCTAAGTACATGCTATGTTGTCATTCTGTGAATGGTGAAGAAAATTCATTCAAAACGAGTAATAATCTTATAAGTGATGCTATTTAGGCACACAAATTGAAACAATTATGATTAACTCTAATGTAGTTAAGTCCCACATACAATTATGAAAGGTTCACATGTTTTAGACAGTTGTTAATAATGGTGTCAATTTGTTTGTCTAAGCGCTATTATAATGTTACTAGTGCATGGCATGGGTAAATAATTAGAAATTTACCCTTTATTATTCTTTTATTTAAAAGTTTAGCACAACCCATGATGCTATGTATGTCAATGTTTCAGAGGGACAGTCAACGCTCACTCATAATCATACTTAGATACCTGTCTTCAACTTAATTGTATCCCTGACTACTACATGTGCCAACACGCCATGTGTAAACGCTTTATCAAAAAATGTCTCCGTGGTAATAGAAGTGCAATCATTATTCATTATATATTCACTTTATTTTCAATTCTTTGATGTGGGATTATTGTATTCTTCAATGGTCTCTCACGTGGGGACTACCTACGTAGGGCCTCACGTGCAGCCAATTCCACATCGCTTATTCAAACGCGAAAAGTAGCAAGATATATTAAACTTGGTAATTCGGAAAGGGCAAGCTAAAGACCCTATTAGGGCCTCGCATTAAACTCAATAGTGGCAAGGTATGGCTCGCCACACAACTCGCTTTGATATTATATCAAGATTTAAAAGAGATGGGCAACGATTCAATCCTAACCACACTAATAACTTGCACTCGTACACACGTCAAGTGTAAAATTTTATCATAAAAACCCTACACTAGAAGGGAAACCATTTATCATATATTGTAATTTATTTCGTTAATTATTGATGTTTGATTCTAAATCTTCAACATGACAAACTTACTAGAATACAAACAACTTTGTCCAAGTCAATTACGAGAATTGGTCAGACTTTATGTGGCCTCTTAAACAGCAACAAGTATTGTGGTAAAAAGTCATTCCCAGTCGACTAACTATAATTTTCAAACCCATTACTCTACTTTTATTTGTGAATGATTCAGGTTGAATTCAACACGACATAATTTCAGCAGTGCACTTGCATCTTAAAATAATGACTAAAAATAATTAACTAATAAGTTAATCTATATATTAAAACTTAAAACCGTGTCGAAACTTTGACCAACATTCTCCCAAGAGTTAATTGCACTAACATCTATGAGGTTGTCAGTTCTCACAAATCTCTTTTTTATGTTTGAAACATTACACTAACATTTTTTCATGTTTTAATTCACTTCAAATAACCACTTGAATACAAAATCTGATAAGAAATAAACAAGGTTGTATCTCTTATTAATTGCTTGAAAACTAATAAAGAAACATTATTTGTATATATACAAAAAATAATAAAACATTAAACACTAAAAAGGACAAGAAGAAGACTATCGCATATCTTCTTTCTCTTGCTATATTTTTCCAACTCCTCTTCTCCGTAACTCCTCCCCAAATATATATTGTATTCTACATCTCTCTTACCACCTGCCTTGAGACGACTCTCGTCTCCACCTCCACATCCATGCCCATGCCCCATGGCATAGCAAGTACTTTGTCGCCCTCTTATTCAACCAAATGCGCAGACTCCGCACCTCAAGACAACACCAATCACAACATCAACCCGAGGGTTTCGATATTGTAATTTTGACTCTACTTTTGATTCATCGGAGTCGTCCCAAGATGATGAAACTTGTTGTCGCTCTAATTTTCATATTTGAAAGGGATACTTAAGTTAAATATTTTCTTCTCAACTGCTTAGAGTATAAATTGTCATTGTTGTCGTCAGGCAAATTGAATCTCGAATTCGATTTACTAAAACCTACACAGGAACCAAGGAGGCATCAAATCCCACCTCCTAGTTGGACACAACTACGCCCAAGTAAAACCAAATTAATGGGCTTGGTGAGATCAACGACTCTACCGTCTCTTCCTACCGACATTTTGATTTTTAATTTTTGTTTTAATTGATATTATTTCTTCTCTATATATTTATACAAATTTTCTTATTCAACAAAAAATGAGCTTTTCTTTAATTATAAGGGTAAATTGCAATTTACAAGCAAATTTTTACTAAAGGGGTTATATGAAAAGGAATTAAAATTCCAAGAGGTGCTAGTCTAATGTCTCAAACGTGAGGGGATTTTGCAGGTAGAAAACTCGATAAATTTCAGGGGGTTTTAGTGTAATTAACCCCACTGAATCCAAAAAGAAAAATATGTAGTAAATAAATAATTCCCTAAAATGAATCACGTTGGTGAGTCCCACCAACCGTAGCTGTCTCTAACAACCTCGATGGTTACGTAAATACTGGGTAAATACATAAGGGTTGTTGTTGAGAGTATAAATCCCACATCAGAAAGGAGAAACCTTGTATGTGCTTATAAATAATTGTGGTAATCCTAATATTGCCAATTGGTTTTATGGTGGAACCCCAACTTTCTTCATGGTATCGTAGCAAAGTTGTCTCATGTGTGAAGCCCAACGGGCTACACGTGTTCCACGTCACCATTTGTGTTGTCTACATGCTAAGCTTGAAAAATTCGCCACACGTAAGGAGCGTGGTTGAGAGTATGAATCACATCGGGAAATGATGTTGTCACGCCCACCCGAAACTTTAGCGTAATCCCGACTACAGGTGAATCATGATTCAAATATATGAATAAGACATTTCCATAATTAAGATGTGACAAGAAATAAAATAAAATAAAAGAATAATTCCAGAGCACACCAATAAACAACAAACCTTACAAAAAGTTTTTCTTTTACTTACAAGCATAACCTTCGTTTTGAATACAAATGACAACGAACTATAAGATTTTTAATTGTTCCTTATTCAAACAAACTTTCTTGCGCAACTTACACAAACCTAATTTACATCATAAGGTTTCACAAAAATATTCAAACATACTCTAATTTACATTATAAAGTTTGTTGAGACTTGAAAGTCGACTACCTTTCAAATTTCCGTCGCACCCGTCAATACCCATAAGTAAGAGCTACTAGTCAAGAGGTGGCAATAACCACAATGCAATGCAACACAACGGAAGCAATGAGATGCATGAATGTAATGTTTCCTCATCCTGAACAATTTTATTAGCCCATTAACAACAATTCCATTATTAGTCATCTTGTCAAACTTCAAATTCCAAACCCAAACCCAACAGATCGTTTATCGGACTCTAACCGAAAGGGTCACTCACTTATTTGTGCACTTTGGGCTGAACACACCTTGTGCCCCGAGAGGAACTCAACTACTTGTAGTTTCATATTTTCATAAATCACATACTTTCCCAATTTAGGACTCCAACAAATGATCATGCAATGATAGTCGTTATTCAATTCCATCGATACTTCCCCAATGATTCCACAATGCGTGAAATAGATATCATTCATGATGATTAACAACAAATATCAACATGACATTCCAAACAAACAACAATATTATTCAAGAATCAAAGAGTATACTCTGTATAAACACATGAATCATGTTGATCAAATAATCATACAATTTCACCAATAACACATATCAAATATCACATGTATAAAGCCAAGTAATATATAAGGGTTCTTCGAGAATTTCCTACCTCGTTTCAGTAAGTCTTGCTATTTTACTTCAGTCGGGAACTCTAACACTTCATCCGAGTCTAAACCCAAACATCAAAGTACATACAATAGGACAAAAACTACAATTAGACTTAATCAATCAACTTTAGCTTGCATTCAAACTTAAACATGTAAGTCACACTAATAACCAAGTTTCAGATGGTTATGAAAACCTTTTAACTAGGATCCAGAACGAAAAACTGATTTGGGTTCAAGTATTTTTTGAAAATCAACAAGGAAATAGAAACAAAACAGAAAAAAGAAGCAAATAGATTGCTGCAAACTGAAGTTGCAGTTTTGAGCAGAACTAGTTTTCAACTCAAGTTTTAACATATCAAAACTTCAACGAAAATGAGCAAATGAATAGTCATTTTGAGTTTGTTATGCCATCTTTAAAACCATGCAATTTGTTTCCCACAAGAAAGGCTCAGAATTTGAAAATACAACACCCAAAAGTAGCCATCTCGAAACTGCCCAGAAAATTCAGTTTTTGGTTGAAGTTACGACCAACTGTTTTACTCCAATTTAAACTTATCAAAACTACACTAAAATTCATGAAACAAGAGGTCTTTTGAAGGTTGTTATCCCTAGTTTCAAAGAAATTAAAATTATCCCAAATACACGTTATAAATTGAGAGAAATCGAGCTCTGAAGTTGATTACCCAAACTAAAATTTCCAAAAAAACCCATAATTTCAGATTCGCTACCCAATCTCACAACTCTTAACCTATCAATCCTCAACCAAATTACATGAAACCAAATGGGTTTTGATCCTAGGTAAGTCTACTTTTTAAAACCCATGTAATTACAACTCAAAATAAGGCTTTAAATCACAATAATATGAGGTTCAAAAATAAGTAATCTGAATCTGCCATTTTTCTAGAAAAAGTGAAGCATGAACTTCAATTATAAGTTGTTTCAACTCCAATAATTGGAATTCTAATAAGCCAATCAAATCAAAATCATCATCTTCAGCAAACACAGAATGAGTAACTGAAAATTAATTGAATCAAAAGAAAGAATACACTACCTCAAACAAGCAAACTACTTCTTCCTTTCAAAATTCAAACTTTTCCTTTGTTCTTTCTCTCTCTTATTTTTTCTTTTTGTCTAACTCTCTAAAATTTGTTCCAACCCAAAAGCAGATTTAAACCCCAATGTCTATCCGATGCTTTCTTCTCATCTCCATCTCAAAACTACAATTGCCAAAACCACAAAACCTAGACCTTCCAACTCTTGAAGCTAATTCCACTTCCCGCTTTTTAGACTTGAAACAAAATTTCTATAGGTTCACAAACTCTTCAATTCTCTCTCATGATGAATTGGATGAGCTCAAACTGAAGAAATGAGAAGAGAACATGATGTTCTTCTCTGCCACGCCAGAAGTCTTTCTCACTACTTCTATCTTGTTTTATTTTGTTTTTTTTAACTTACTCTATTTAATAAACAAAACAATTAAAGTTAAAGCCAAATAACTAATTATATAATAAATAATAAAGCCACTAATCAAATATTAATACTAACACATAAGAATTTAGGTCTCTACATGTGAGTATGTGCTTTTTATAAGTAATTTAGCTACTCCCATATTGCCAATTGATTTTATGGTAGAACCCCCAACTTTCTTCAACTCCGCAAAGTGTCGTTTTGACAGGAATTATCTACCATATGCATGGTCTCTAATATCATTCTTAATTTATTTTTCAAAACGAACATTTTGGCTAGAAAGCACGGTCTCAACAATTTATTAGAGAAGATGCATGAATCCAAGTCTCATGGACAAATCAACAACAGACTGTAATACATAGATTGCTGCTTTCCTTCTTCGGTCTGAATGCATGGAAAAATTGACAAACAAAGGCCTAGAAGATGTCCATGAACGCTTTGCCAAATCATGGTGTACCGTGTAATCCGGGGTTTGGTTTTTCTTTTGAGAGATTCCCCACTTGATTTTATTTCATCTTTTGGCTTATAGAGACTAGTTGGGTATGCCCAAGTACTGTTTCTTATAGGTCTTTCGACTAATTCTTGTTTTCTTTTCGACAAATTCTTGTTGCTTGACTACCTCGTTTGGTGTATATAGTTTTTCGTTAATTTAAAATCGACCTAGCTAGGCGGAGCCTAGGCGCTAGGCTGTGAAGGAAAGATGCCGATTTAGGCCAAAACTGGGAGAAAAATTGGGTAGGGAGCTAAGCGGTGGTAGGCGGCTCCAATGGTTTTTAATTTTTTTGTTCTTTTTGGATTTTAATCTTTAATTTTCTTCATGCCGCAGTCTAATGCAGATGAATTCGATGCACGATCCCATTGACATATATTGGATTCATTGAATCATTGATGAATATGTGTGATGAAAGATTATGCGTAATTTTAGATTATGAATTATTGAATTTTATTTTCGAATTATTTTTATTTTTGCTGCATTAGTTTGTGATGATGCCAATGCCATGAAATAAGTTGCTGCATTAGTCTCGAGACTTGAGTTGATTGTAATACTTATAAATTTATGTATTCTTCTATTTTGCATTTAGATCTCTCCCAAATTACTAATACAAATATAGTTTTTTGTTTTTTTAAAGTGTAAATAGGCACTTATTTATATGATATACAATAAATTTTCTTAAATCTCGCCTGTCCTCTGAGCGCGTTAGGGCCTCGTCCGTCACCCGACTAGCGCCTAGTGCTTTAGAACCTTGGTTTTTCTAATGTAATTCTCTCATTACCCAGCTGCATCTAATAAAAAGAAAAGAATAAGGCCTGTGAAATGTGATTTGTAGTTATGTAATATTCAACTAGCTAGAAGGCAATAAAACTATTACATCCGTACATGTATACAATTCTCAACAAAAAGATAAGTCTAAGCGAGGGATGGTTTGAGAAGTAGAGGAGGAGATGAGTGATTCTTTGTACACTGTAAATTTTGTTTTTAAACACTTATCAAAACTTATAAATTTTGCAATTGTGTGAAAGTAAATTAGGTGTTAAAAAATAAAGGTATTCAAAAACAAAATATGGGTTTACATAAAACCACTCATTGTAGGGATTTCTTCCAAATGGAGATGCTTTTTTATAATTTAGTGGTATTTTTGAGAAAGTTTTCCAAAAGAAATACAGATGTGGACCATAAATTGGTCAAGGGTCAAAACTCTAGTCATTAGTCAAAAACAGCCAGAAAATAGTAAAGACAACAGAAACTTCATTTGTAAACTGACTCATTTTGTAGTCGTGCATCCTAAATTCTTAATCGTTAATTTTCTCTCGAAAAGATTGTGACTTCAGAGGCTTATTGTGCCTGCATATTTCTTATATTTTCTTTCTTCTTTTTTCTTTTTTCCGACATAACAGCATGGATATTAATTTTTACCTCTCTACACATTCAGTTTAGTATCAGCTTATAGTATATCCAGGTAGTGAGAAAGAAATTTTATATAGGGTAAATTATATTTTGCACTCTTAAGTTTGGGTCCAATTGCAATTCATATCATTTTTTGCAAAATATTGCAATCTCATACACAAATTTACAATTTAGTTGTAATGTTATACATCCGTTAAAAAAATTGTTAAGCTAACCGTTATGATTACTGTGAAAATATGAGCCCCAGGAGCACCTGATGGCGTGAAAGTCTTTTTTTTTTTTAATCAAGCAAAATTTTAAATAAAAAAAGAGCGATATATAAAACAAGTGGGGACGAAGCCAAACCCGTAAAGAAAAGAACAATGCATCATCAAAAAGGAAAATTGAACGAAGAAAGAAAAACCCTCAAAACCAATGTAAAATAAACTAAACCATGAAGTGATGATAAACCACCAAGCATTTATCAACGCCATAAATAAATAAGCACCCATCACTTGAAAGCCAAGATTAATTGGTGAAGCGGAAACCAAGCAAGGCAACAAAGTCTCAAAACAAAGCAAAGACAAACCACCAATAGAGGAGAATCATGCCAAATCAAATTAGAGAAGACGGGCCTATGTTAGCAAGCTATCCGCAATAACATTCCTCTCTCGAAAGATGAGAGAACATAGAAAAATCATCTCACAATGTGGGCTAAACAAGAAAATCATTGCGAGCAAACAAGTCAAGAGGGATCAAAATCATCTAACGAAATGTAAATAACATCAGGAGTCAATGCTGCCAATCAGATAATCACACCTCTTTGATAAGCAAATTTACACCGAGCATTAATTGCATAAAGTTCCCCACAGAAAGAATTACGATGACCAATAACCCGACAAACCACCAAGAAATCGACTCATGACAATTTCTAAAACGCCCACAAGTAGTGTAGGGGACTAGATTTCTTTAGACAAACCATTTGTATGAAAGTTTAATCCAAGGATATCAAGGAGGAGACCATAATGAGAAGAATAGTAGGGCCTTGCGAGGAATAGCCGAATCCTTAGAGAAGAAATGATACCAGTATCTAAGCTCGAGAGTTTCAAGAATAAACTTCCCACTACGAACGAGTCAAATAAATGATATGACATGCAAAGACGATGGAAAGAGATTGAAAGGCCCTTAAAAATAAAACTGTTTTGGAGCTTTCCAAATAGCCGAGATAGTAAAAGAATCACAAAGACCTTAAAGATTGTGCAACCTGACGAAAAGGGCTTATGACAAAAGCATCCCCCAAAAAATAGCCAAAGAATCAATAAGGTAAAGATGTATCAAATTGACATGCTAATGACTTCAAAGTTGCTTAGAAAATTAAGCATACCAAAAAAGATGAGCAAGAGATTCTCAGAACATGACATAGACAACAAATAGATGTCAAAGAAATACCACGTCGCTGTAGTGTAACCTTGGTGGGAAGTTTATCATGAAAAAGATACTGGGCCAAAATAGATAATCGAGGTGGGAATGAAAGGCCGCCAAATAACTTTTGCCCAAGCACACCACTATACCTTGAATTAGATCATAACCGTAAGAAAAGGAAAATTTCTAGAAAGAGATGTGGTTCCCAAATCAATTTGTCATCGGCATTGTCAAGTAAGTGCTGGATGATGCAAATTTATGTGTCACATACTAGAATAAATCTATAAAAATAACTGCAATGACTAACTCTGAGCTTGAATAACATTTGAAACTCCAAGGAAGAACTATAGGAGAAATGACTAGAGATAATGAAGGGCTAATGATCGGCTCATCCAACCATTTATCAAAGCAAAAATGGAAACCAACCTCCGTCTTCCAATAATTCAATGACTATTGTTATTTAAAATGTGTAAAGCATGCTTCAAACCTATTTACACTCCGAAAAATACCCATTGGGCTTAATCGGGCTTAATTGGGGTCACAAACCGACGGGCCGAGCCTAAAGCTAAAAGGCCCAGCCCAATCCAAGAAGGAGGAAAGAGAAAAAGACTCGCTTACCCCACTTGTGCATTTAATGCAAAGATTTAGACAATATGGCTAGTAAACCAAATCTTCAGAGGATTAGCCGAAGTCTCCTGACGACCGCAAGGGAAGCGACGTGACCGTGATGCACCTAGTGATTCATATAAATCCGCATCTTAAGGATCGAGGACACTCAACCAAATCAAAACAACAACTCACACGTCACATGTAAAGAAACCTCCGAGGAAACCCCTCAAGCTCTTTCACGTATACTAGATTTCTATCTTGACCGTTGCTCTCTGCGCTCGCACTACTTGTGTAGCTCGCGATTCGGAGAAGTTCAAAGACCACTACCTCGATCATATATCCAAACTCCCACGTGGAAAAGAGCAGTTTAGCTCACATCCACCAACTTGGTGATAGTATAGATTAGGAATCTTGGACCAGATGGTTCCTTGATTTGTCTTTCCCTAGGAACCAACATTTAAAACCATCCCGATGGAACCAAACCCATCCCGACAAAAGGTTACCCGTGCTCGATGAACTCGTGAATGTAATAAAATTGATCTTTTCTTTATTTGATGTCTTTTACGTTCGCCCGACTAACCGCCTTAATTAAAAAGTCACTAACAAGCCTTTACATTCGCTTTTACTTAACAGTTTTTACATTCAAATTTCATCAGATAGCTTTTACTTTCAGGTACGTTCGAGCGTGAGGTTCTCGCTATGACCAAACTTATACCGAAATCCCATCTCAAACTATCTCTCGGTATAACATCAAGAGAAATAAAGTCCTTAATAAGGCAAATAACGAATCTAACAATTCATATATATATATATATATATATATATCTATATATAAGACGCCAATCCGATGAACTAGTTACATTACTTGTGGCGCAAGTATCCGATAAAACATATATCTTTCTATTGGTGTAAGCCAATAAGGCACGCCCGATTAAACATCAAATACAACACAAGGCCTGCGAATATCCTCCTAAGGGATAGGAGCTAAGCCTCATGAATCGTACGCTCAAATAGAAAGGTTCGAGACCACGGCCTGGCCGACTGATATATTCCAAGCCTACATCCCGCAAAAGCCGCGAGCATATTTGCACGCCCGTGGGACTATTCTTTGACGTTTTATGCCCCAAGCATAAAAGAAAGGACGTAAGAAGCTCATTTTCCTCAAACACGCCTTCAAATGACGGGAGGACACTACGCCCCATCTCCTGGCGTACTCTGGGTCAAACTTCACCAGAGACCCAAGCATCCACACCCGTACGCCCCGAGAGAACACTTGAGGAGCTCCAATCCTCCACATGATCCGTATGATGAAACCATGGAGAGGATTGCTTTGGACAATGTACGTATATTAGAAATCTGTGTACATCGTCCAATAATGTCCAGAGTAAGATAGACCCGTGTTTCTCATTCCTTTCCAATCAACTGATCAAGTTGAAAGGATCATCCGAGAAGCCGATACTGAATACGGGCGGAATGGAGTCATTCAAGCCATTTGTACTCCAGCAGAATCTACCTCTCAAGGGCGTGTTGGAAGACGTGGGCAAGGGATTCGCCACCCCCAACCCGGGATGGCACAAGACCTTCATCCGAGGAAAGGTTAGAGATGCCCAACACTTCGCTACGATGGGAGCCTGGTTCTCAACTCGCGGACGGCGCAAATACGATGACCGTAAATAAACATCATGTTGTTTGTAAGGCGTGAGGGAAAACGTTGGCTACAAAAAAGAATCCTACACAAAAGAAGATTGTAAAGAGTCCCAACCAAACTTGAGTAAAGCCATCAAGTTTAAAGTAGCTAAATCATGAAGACCAAGACCACCTTCAATTTTATGCCCACACGCCATTATTCTATTTCATTAGTTACCACCTACGGAAGCCAAATTGCACTAAATAAAGTTTTGTGCACAAGTTAAACAGAGATACTTCAAAAGGCAAGCCGCCTATTTATAAACCGTGAGAAACTATACAAAAATAAACTTTCATAAATGATCGCACTATAATTAGTCTTCTAAGAAAAGTTTAACTATTAAAAAATATTTAAAGAAACAAGATCCATTTAAGTTAAACATTATAATTAATTTATTTTAAAAACATTTATCTAAAAACACGTTATCCTCTTATCCACCCTAGCGACGTTGCGACATCCATCATCGGCCGCCACCCAATTTGTGTCCACTCACCACCGCCAGCCAAGTTATAACCCCACTCCACTAGCGCTTCCGCAAGACTCGAGCCTCAGCCTGCTAGATGTTGACCAATACGACGATGTCAAGTTCTAAAGCCACCGAGGACAAGATCGACGAGCTCAACAACATTGTAGAAGAGACGCCCAAAGACAAGAAAGTGGACGACTTGCATTGGCCTCACAATTGGAGATTTCGCAATCTAAGGTTACCGGATATGTATTCGATCATGGCGTCAACTAATCCAAGTCGCAGCCTTGTGACTAGGGTCCGGGCCTGCATGGCTAAGGAAAAGGACAGCGTGGCGATTGTGGGACGGGGGAAGGGGAGAGTGTATGTGTGTTCGTGGCTGTGTGGTCGTGTCCTGGCCGAGGAACACAGGATGAAGGTGGCGATGGTGGGACGGAGGAGAGGAAGAACGGCGAGGGGTGGGACCGTGAAGGCCAAGGCTTTTTTTTGTTCTTCGGCTTGCCCATTTTTTTTAATTATACAAAAAAATTCAATAAAAAACAAAAATTGATAGTTTTTTATTAGTCTCCCTTTCATTTGTTTTGTATCCACCTTGTGCAAAGTTGCCCATGTCAAAGAAAAATGTGGGCCTCATATCTTCCACGCCATCACTTAACCAAGCATAACTTTAATAGATTTTCTGAATCTGATATGTGACATTGCAACTAAATCGCAAGTTTGTGTATAAAATTGTAATGTTTTAAAAATAATATATGAGTTTGCAATTTTGCACCCAAATTTAAGAGCGTAAAATGTAATTTACCCTTTGCTATGTCCAAGTCACAAATGCATAAGTTCTTCCATGGATGCGTCATAAGGGTAGACCATATAACTAGTGTGGAAAGAAATTGTACATATACTAAACTATGTTTCTGAAAAACACCTGACTGAATTGCCCCTCGTTTTTACCGGTTTTTATCCCTTATTTTTTTCAAACAATAGCAAATGACGGATTTGCCCCCTTGTGGGATAAAATCCATGTTCCTTCCCTTCCTTTCCTTTCTTCTTCCTCTTCCTGCTTTTTTCTCTCCCGACTCTCCAGCTCATTTAAAGAGAGAAGGAGCATTAAGGAACAACTTCAACTATGTATCGTCATCTTATGCCTCCGGTAAAGGCTCTATCCCACTAGAGTCCATTTTGTATCTCGTAGTTTATGGATTCACCAAGATTAGATTTGACGTGAAGGCTCTTGGCAAAGATCTTCCTTACATGCTTCTCCGTGCACGACGTAGATATCAAATACCTACTATGCACTCGAAGAACGTAAGAAGATGTTACCAAAAACCCACGACCAAAACCTTAACATCCAAGGAACCGCAAAACTACGATACACAAATGTGCACCTCAAACTCTCGTCCAAAATGGATACCCAAGAATCAATTGATTGCAATCACGCCGCAGACCTATGCACGAAATCCAATTAATTCTCAAACGGGAAACTAAGTTTTTGTTAAAAATGCATACTTAAGTGACAATCTCGTATCGTACAACGTTACTAATTGCATAAAGTTAATTACTATTAACTTCTCGTATGTACAACACAAAAATACCCGCATAAAGTTAATTACTATTAACTCGTACGTACAACGCAACATAAAGTCATTCAACATATACAAATTATTTGCATATAAAACCATATAAAATAAATTCGTACGCCAACAACATAAAATGATCAAGAAAATACCTTCAAATTGGTGCTCCAACAAAATCCTATGCAACAAAACCTATACAAAATTAATTAATTTTGTTAATTTTAATTCAAAAACAATAAAATAATATTAAAAAATAAAATTACCTTTAACGATTAGCTGGTCGTGGTGGAGGAGGAGATGGTGGTGGTGGTGGTGGTGGAGAGGAAATAGAAGCTAGCTTGGGGGAGAGAGATCTAGAGGGAGAGAGAGTGAGATGGAAATTAAGAGGGAGATGAGAGACGAGTGAGATAAAGGAGAGAAAGATGGAGATGGGTAGATGGGGAGGAGATTTGGAGGAGAAACTGAGAGGGAGAGATTGAGAGGCAAATTTGCAAAAATTCTGCAAAATTGTCTCTTGGGTCCAAGAAAGGGATTAAATCCTGCTTGGTTTTGGTGACGAACATATTCAAGCCGCCTAAAGTCACCACTTTAAGCGATTTAATCATTTGTCGCTCAAAAAATTTTAGGCGACTTAATTTTTGATCGAGCAAAGTTTGGCACCAAATTCTTCTTTTCTTTTTGCTGCCACTTTTCCATCTTGAGCCGACAACCATATTTTATTCGTCGCACATTTCAATTTTAAGTATGTAATGCCTTCGTTGCCTAAATGTTTTGACACTTTAAGCAATGAAACAGATTGTCACTAAAGTCTACTTGTCAATTTTAAAATTTCCTTCGTCGCCAAAGTTTTGTCGCCCAAAACTCTGCTTTTTTTTCTACTAGTGGTAGCAATATCCACAAGGTTTGAAGTTCCACTCAAGTGTCATCCCCGCATTCATTTTTCACTTTCATGCATTAATATTTCTACATCTGACTAGCTAGGGTTAATTGCCAGTGCGAAATGATCATTTGGTCAAGTAATATTTTTCTTCACTTTGCTGAATCAAAATGTTAATGGTTCGTAAAAGATTGTGCTTGTGCTGTTATATTATATACCTGAATTCGAAGATAATTGTTGGGAGACTGGAAGAGCTTGAAAACGGTAGCAAGGTGGAAATCAACTATGTCACTACTTGCTTGATTGAACATATCTACCAGAGGAGCTGAAAAATCAGATCCAATCAACATTCCCAAAGCACCCCACTCAGATGCTTCTTTGGCATCGTACTTCTCCTCAGATGTTGTACCGGTACCCAGTGATATAACTAGAATCGCTCATACAACTTGTCATTTGCACCCAAAGGAACGAAGTTAGGGGTTGCTCTTGTGGATTTGTTTTGTCACTTCGCTCATAGCAACCAAAGCCTAAAACAAAAGAACAAAAAAAAAAAAAGTTTTCGGATCAATATTGCCATTAGCAGCCACGCACCATCAGTGAGATTGAATTCTCTTGTTTCACCAGTCGAATTTGTCGTGATTTTAAATTGATATGCTGGAAGGTAGTATGGGCCGCTGAAGTTCCGGATACACAGAACTGAAAGCAAAGCATCTTAGGCTATTGTTCGTTTTCAACTAAAAATCATGACAAAAATACATATACAAAATTAGAATGTGAACCTAAACTATTGATCATCATGTTGATTTTTGACTGTACCAGATTCATGTTTAGCAACACAACAACATATGCCTGGTAAGAAAACATTGTCCCATTAAGAGATAAACAAACCTGATAGCTGGAGAAGATAACTGGTTGGAGACGTCTTATATCAAAAGTTGGGATTACAACGTATCAAGGTGTGGCGCAAGTGCTTGTCTCCTAACTTTCCTTTAATAGGGAATGTAAATACTTCCCATCATATTTTGGTCCTTCCTAAAATCCCAAGTTCTAGCGGAGGTTGGCAACAATAGAACTGTTGTTAAAGGAAAAATAGCTACAGTTATTTTCAGTTACAGTCACCATATAACATTAATTAACAAATTTAAGAGCTAATATATCTGATATTACCTGGTTCTAGGGGAAAATTTGTGTTGTGCTTTGCAGATAAAAGCGTTATCTTTTAGCCGCGTATGGACGATTATTTTCTGATTTGGGGTGGTAAGCATGGCAGTCACAAGGGCCACCTGTGCTAGCCCCTGTAATGGAGACACTAAAATAATCTGCGAGCCTTGCATCCTTACCATCCAGTTTCTGCATATAGCCAACATGACTTGGTGTTATATCAATCTACCAGAATTAAAACACATGTGCTATTTCTTGATATTACACTCCGAAGTTCTGAATTTGCCGCTCCATCACATGTTATGACATAGGTGAATATCATCAGCAACACCATAACATGGTGTTAGGATCATAAACAAAACTTCTCTAGTAATAACACAATTTTTCTTTTGATTAATACTTGTCCTTTGGAGAGGTGCAGCTGGTGGTATTTACTATATTACACTGGAAGCAGACATGCTAGCTGATGTGACATTAAATTGTGGGTTTGAATGAAGCAAAACCATTATTTTAACTAACATCCTTAATTTAGAATTAAATGAGTTTTGATATCATATCAATGCTTTTAGTAGCTTCATTTAATTCAAAATTGATGTTAGTGCTTTTGAATTAAATACATGTTCGTTTACACTGAAAATTCAGAATTAGTCTCAACTTACCTGAAGTTTAGAATTCCTTTTAACTGCTTCCATTAATTTACATCCCTAAATTTAACAAAATATGCACCATTCACCTTTCTAAGGATGCCATCAGTACTTTCCTTTCAAAAAGACTATGTGCCATGCACGTGAGGTGTTTTTCGAGTCGACATAGCCAAAGCTAAGCTCGCCGAAATAGACTCCGATTTGCCAAGAAACTTGAGGAGCTTGTGCCTCCCTCCGCTTCCCGACTTCGATATTCCAATGGAGGCAAATCGATTCCCCCTCTTGTTGCCCGATATACCCATGAAAACACCTCATGTGTGGCACGTGGTCTTTTTTGGACGAATGCTGACTAGATCCACCAAAGGATGAACGATGCACACTTTGTTAAATCTCGGTGGATGTAAATTAATGGAAAAATAGTTCAGTGGACTAATTTAAACTTGATGAGAATTCAAGGACTAATTTCCAATTTACTCTAAGTTTTGATATCATGTCAACGCTTTTATAGTTTTGATATCATATAAATGTTGGAAGACAATGGCCACATTTGAAATTGTCTACGTGTTAGGTATAAAATTCTCCATATGTGAGGAGGCATGAGGATGTAAATAAAGGGATTGGCTACAATACTTACATGTATTTAATACAATCATCATCCGACGGTCGATATAATTCATGTGAATATACATGTATTTAATACAATTACCATCCATCGTCAAATAGTGATTGTATTAAATACATGTAAGTATTGTAGCCAAATCCGTGAATAAATGTCTTAAATCTAAGTTTGCCAAACTCGCAAGAGCTGGCATATAGCAGTTGAGCAACCCCATTTTTACCGATCGATAACAGGTGGAATCTCAATTTTCTTCTGTGCATGTCATTTTGGTGAACAACATCTAGATATTGATAATGAAATTAATAGACATATATGAAGTTCTATGCATTGACTATTTTATCTAAAGCTCAGACTCCAGAAAACTGAGTAAGGCTCCAGGAATAATCCTCTTATTCCACCTCCATCAATGCTAAGAACAGTGATGAGGCTTCCAATAGTGGGAGAGTGGAAGGGATGATTTGCCATGAATTGTATTGAAGAGACTAAGGTGATGCACAAGGATCAATATTTAGGAAGTAAAACTGAGAGAATAAGTAGAGGTTTTAATTAAGAATCTAAAAAGGAAGGCTGTTATTCAGAGGAATGCAGGTATATTATTAACATGGAGTTGTAGGGTTTTATATAGAAAAATTTTCCAGTCCAATTTTTACGCCAAACTTGTATAATGTACATATATTCATATTGTACTGATCATCATAAGGCAGTCACATAAATATTCTCACATGCAAATAATTTTCAAAATAGCACCGCACTTAGAAAATTCATATGCATATGCATGCATTCTGCACGTGGAAAATTCATGAATCATAAATTCCACAACTAGGAAACATTCTTGTGCGTATCCGAATAAATGCCGCGTGCACTATTTAAACAGCAAACAGAGTGATGAAGCAAAGTTAAATAATTGATACGTTTCTTAAATGAATTATGAATAATTAACGCTGACCGAGATTTGGATACAATAAAAGTATTTTCCACTAGTCACAATATATTTGATATTACAAATTTACAAACAAACCCTGCCTTCATATACTTACATACACATGAGATGAATAATACATTACAGGTCATACATACAATGTAGTAATGTCATTCTGATTACACTATTTGGATGAGAAAATTTAAGATCGCCAAGGAATTCTAAAATGATGAAATTTGAGATAATGAAACAGTATATATGCTACCCAAACATCAAGTTTATTTCGCCAATCAAAACGGGAGAGTTATAAGAGTAAAATGACCATTATGTCAAATGGTATCCAAAACAATCTTTCAAAGAATAATAGTACTAGTTAGTAGCCCTTGATATATAGCTAGACGTACGAGTGTATATACACATAGTTCGTCACCTGGAGACTTCTATTGCAGAATGATTCAGAATGTAGAATAATTCCTACACGGTATTTCAATATGTGTTAATATTGCATCGGAAAGTTTCCGGTGTTTGTCGTCTGGAAATTCATTTGTAACTACTGCTGTCTTTATCATCACCAACTTACAACTTGTGCAGTCATTCACCTCCATTATGTATTTTATTTGATCCTTTCCTGCATATTGCCTCACATGCATGACAGCTGTAAGCCTGCCAGCCACACGCTTTTACATTCTTCTTAGTATACTATAGAAATTTCAGATATCCAGAAATTTGAACGTCGTGTTTTCTTAGAGGTATCCTGTCTTTATTTAAATATAAAAATTAAGGTGCATTTAAATTGTAATGTAAATTTTCGTTGTTCAACCATCCTCTTGCTGTCAAAGTATCGATCAATTTGAATGAAGTTTAATACCCATTGTTCGGATTTTCAACTCTATCCAGTCCAAACCCCATGAATTAATAATTGCCAAACGAGTGAGAGAAGAATGGTTGCTGATCAACCGACTAATCAACCAAGAGAAATCTCTTGGGCATGTTTTAATGATTTTTGTATATAATAATAACGTTATTTAGACGCATAGAATCATTGATAATATTCTCTAATAATGTGAGTGTTTAGTTTAAAGGAGAAACTATAAGAACTTATAAGAGGTTGGCCATCACATATCACTAATCGGCTTATTACAGTAACCTCAACTTTCCATATATAGTATCGTAGAGCGATTGACCCATATGTGAAGCTCGACCACACGTGCTCTACGCGCATCTAATTCGTGTCGTTCACGTGTCTGCCACACGTGGGGCGCGGGGGCGTGTGAGGATGTGAAGGAAAAGAGCCACATCCGTGAGCAAGAAACCTTGCAAGGGTTTATGCGAGGTTGCTACTCTCCATATTACCAATTTATTTTTACGATCGAACCTCAACTTTTTCAATGATTAATTTTTGTAAAGAACCATTGCTAAACTACAATAATTTGAAGTTTAAACATGTTGTGGAACTCAATTTAATTACTATAGGAAACTCACATGGTATATAAAAATGTGAATGCTGCTACTTTTTCTATTGTCTACAAGTTTTGCTACTTTCATTGGTGTACGTGGACTTCTATTTGTTTTTTATACAACAATATATTTATACTAAAGAGAATGAAAATAAATTGGTATCGAACTCGAGATTCGAACTTAAGATATTTCACCGACAAATAAATAAGAATACCACTAGACCTTATTAATAAGTGGTTTGAGTCGGTTCTTATCTTTTGAAGGCATAGCAAATAAACTTTGCGCTACTTGCTACCCTTAATGGAGATGATACATATCATTCTTTTCCTTCTTCATTTTAATGTACAGGCTAATTAACATCGTTTTGAACATCCCAACCACGACGGAGTACTATTCTTTGAAAATTTAAAGTTAGTTAAAGACCAATACTAGGTCTATGTTATTATTTTCCAACTTTCGTTGGAAATTAAGTTAGTTAGACACGGCATTTAACATTTGGATCAATTGAAGTTGCAGTCCTATCCAAGATAAGTCACATGCTTTGCATTTTATTAAGGTTAAAATTGTAGAAACCAAAAGTGGGACACAAATATTGGTGGTGGAGCTAAATTTGTTTTGGTTTTGAGGAACTCCTTCATATAATCGTTATTTATTTTAAAGTGTGGCGCCTCTTTTTTCTTAGACTGAGTTAAAGGTCTTTATTATGGCTTGAAACTCATTATTTTGAATGGACAATGTACGATTAGGTTTGCAAAAATTTATAGTTCCAAGTAGTTGTTAGGGGCATTTGACGCTGGAACTCAAAATTCAAAGCCTCGCTTCCTTAGTATCTATTATTTAAAAGTATAAAATAAAGGAACGTACAATTAGGTTTTGTCTCTTTTTTCTTTTCTAAGTGGGCGGCCTACCGTCATCGTTTTGAATATATCCCAGCCAAAGATGGAGTACTATTACTACTTTCTGCAATTTTTCACAGAAATACCAATACCAAGTCCTCGATCTGGTCCTGCATGCATGTTGTCGTGTACAGAGTATATATATGCTTTGTCTTGTAGAAGGAAACTTGATACTAGATGGTCCTGCATGGCTGCCTCCTCTCATATATATCTCAAAAGAAAATAAATAGAAGTGATAAGCTATAAAGTTCTTCATGATGGTGGATGAACATGCATTTTGATAGCTACGTAGGGATCATTTGAGAATTGATTTCTTAACCATTCAATTAAATAAATGAAAGAAAATTACTTAATAATTGTACAAAAGTGTGCTGAATAGAAAATAGTGTGTGAAAATCGCTTCATTTAACAACACTATAATGTTGAGAATAATAAAACCACTTCTCATTCAAAAGCACTTGAAGCACTAGATATAAATAATGTTGTTTTTAAACGACTGAAAGCCACACGAGAAAGTTTGAGTTTCAAAACACTTCAAGACTTTCAAACGAGTCTTAGTGAGACGAGTTAACTTTGAGAAAGTATTAGCACCCGAGATCATGAAGCAATTTCAAGTGATTTTTTATGAAATCATATTTATTTCCTAACAAAGATTATGCCACAATGATAAGCACTAAGCAAAAACGTTTCTAGTAGAAGAACCCATAAAAATCCTTAGAAATTATGCAATAAAGAAATCATGCACGTCACTCTTGTTTATTAAATTTTTAATATTAATATGACTTACGTACTTTTTTTCTTTTTTTTTAAGAAAACTAATAGAAAGGATATAAAAATCATCTTAATAACTTTTATTTAACGGTCGTACAGTTCAACATCAAACCAGCCCCAATTAGACTGCTCTGAACCATTAAGTTTTCGTCTCCCTTTCTCGATCTATCCGCCCAATCTCTCCCTGATCCCTTTCTCCTCCTTCCTATGTTCTTTGGTGCAGTTTTCGCTTTTAGTTCATATAATCCTCCCTTCCGCAGCCAAAAAGGGACTCTAAGACATTCTGACCAAAATAATCCTCACAAAAGCCAAAAATTCTAAATGGCGTCAGTCGCCTAGGTTTCGCTCGTTCCCCCGAAGGGCCATAATTGTTTTCAAGCTTTTCTTCTTACTATTGATTTTCCTCCCCGCCCAGCTCCGCAGGATAATACCACAAAGCATTTGGTTTTATCTGCAGAGTTTAAAAGAAAATTTTGATTTGGTTTTCCAACAGCCTTCCATCGTTAAGGTTTTTTTTTTTTTTTAGAATATCGTTAAGATTTTTGAATTAAAATATTTGTGTGTGTATATGAACCTTTTTGTGCGATTTGAGTAGATGCAATGGACTCGTATGTGGTAAATTTTGTCTTTAATAGAGTTTGTATGTGGTAAATTCTTGTCTTTTTTACTGTATGGGGCTATGCCTTCGAATTTCTCCCTTCAATTATATTTTATTTTTCTCTTAGCTGTTATTTTTGGGGTTAAACTGTGTAGTTGTTAATGGGAGTTGTAGAATTGATGAATCATATCATGTGCAGCACTGTGTTGGGATATTGGGAATGTTATGTTTGTATCTCTACCAGACTTCATCCAACATGCCTGTATAAATCTGGAAATCGAATAGGAAAGAGTAAACATTCATTTGGCAAGTAATGGTAATGGATTTACACAACACGGTGATTCGTCGCATAGGATGTGACATACTTATGAAAACCAATTATATGCTTTAGAGACACCATAAACGCCTCTAGAAATATATTAGTGACTAAAAATATACTTAAATGTGTCTCTAATAGAAGGAGTGACAAACTAGTCATCCGTCCTATTGATTAGTGTTTCTAAAACTTATTAGAGACAATTGAAGAAAAAGTCTCGTCCCTATTGCAATTTTCCATTAACGTGAGCAATGATTGTCATGACAATTTAAAGTGTTCTACTACTTAGAGACGGAAGAGAATTTCATTTAATATTATTAAATGGCATTGCAATTAACGCTCTCTAATACTTCAAATGCAATTTTTTTTTAATCCAAACGCTCACAACCATTTTCATTTGTATTTTTTAATTTATATATATATAATATATATTTGTCGCAACAAATTGTAATAATAATTATCTAGATGCATATATAAAAATCTGAGATTGAATATACTTGACATAAAGAAAATACCAATCCTTCATCTAATGATAAGCCACTAATATTCTTAGTCAAATGCTTATTGATCATCTAATGGTCAACAAAAGGATCAATAGAACTAAAAACTACTACTCGTATGCATGAGAGCTTTGATTAGATGAAGCTCTAACTTGGTTTAACAAATCGCTCAAAATACTGAGATCCCCATGTGCACTCCGCCAGTCCACAAGTAGGATAAAGGTGTTGTGACCGATGCTAATGCCGCATTCAGGTACATCTCGCGTTGGAGGCCAATACATTTGAGGGAGGTAAGAAGGCATTTGAAGGTGGCCGTTGCAAAGGCCGAGAAGACACTTGTGGAAGGTATAGATTGTCGATTTGTATCATCCGCTTTAACATTGCCACCCTTGCTGGGCTCAAGAGTTGCGCTTTTGGCTTGAGCTTGTTGCACTTGAGTTTGTTCTCGTTGTTCTGTACTTGGATTCCAACTCCATAATTGTGACTCAGGCAAGTTGAGCATAAGCTCTTCCATGTGATCCGTGCATCGTCTGATTCACTACATGACTTTCAAGATAAGGCACCATATCGGGATTTCTACACCTCAAGTCCATAACCATCAACTTCCGTGATGTTTCTAGACCCAATCACTCAGCAATACAGTTCTTCGCATTTCCAAAGTCTCATTACCTTCAACATCAATCATTTCCTCACAACTCTCTTAAGATACCAAAATTCTCATGAAGGAAATAACTTCACTTGATATGTGCTTAGTTATTAAATTGAAAAGTTGTAATAGATTATTAAAGACAGATGAGACAAAACTCACATGTGTCTCCGCTAGAGACTTCATCGATCCAAGATTGTTGTTCATCTTTTCGTATGCTTACTACAAAAACTGGACAGGATCGGCTCATGACCATACTTTGAGCTAAATAGGCAAAAACATTAATAAAATATACAATTAGGTTTGATATCATAATTTCAAACAATAAATCAATATATTAGTATGTAAGTAGTCAATTAGAAGGTGAATATTTTAATACCTTAAGGACTTGTAATATAAAGTTAAAAGAACAAACGAAAAAATACAATATTATTTACTTACATATTCCGCTGACCGCGCATAACTTTTGGTGCCAGAGGTGTGATTGTATTTGTTGTTCTGCTTCGATTAGCAGAATTTTTTCCAAGAATTATCCATCATTCTCAAACAAAAAAAAAACATTTCATGCTATGTTAATCAAAAGAGAATTGATGGTAATTAATAGCACTCCATCCCAATGTTTCACTCATTTCTCGCCATTGATCTCGCGTCTACATCAATGTCTCTACACACCCAATAAATCAATATATTAGTGTTAAGTAGTCAATTAGAAGGTGAATATTTTAATACCTTAAGGACTTGTAATATAAAGTTAAAAGAACAACTAAAATACATAATATTATTTACTTACATATTCCGTCGCTCGATCATACAAGATAACTTTTGTGTGGTGCGAGGTGATTGTATTGTTGTTCTTTCGATTAGTAGAATTCTTCCAAGAATTATCTATCATTTCAAACAAAAAAAACATTTCATGCTATGTTAATCAAAAGAGAATTGATGGTAATTAATAGCACTCCATCCCAACAGCCACCATTTCTCGCCATTGGATCCGCGTCTACATCAATGTCTCTACACACCCAACGTCTCGGGGTTTGCCAATCTTGTTTGCATAATGAGCATTCTTAAGTCTATTCTTTGTAACTTTTCCAGTACTTGGCTACTCTTTCCATTATGTTATGCTTTATGAGGGGCATGCGGGGAAGATCTTCTGACTTCCAGTCAATAGTTGCCTACATTCACAATAAGTTTGTATGATGTCAGTCCAAATGGTATAATAAAACAAACAGTACGTACTTCTATCAAGTCATAAAACGTCATACATGTATAGTATCCCATAACAAATCTTTAGTAGCTTGTGAGACTTTAGGCCAATGTTCGGGAACGAGCGGCAACATATTGTGATCTCGAGCTAAACCACCCAAGTACCGGCTAAATTTGCCATCATTAGAACCAACACTAACACCCATAGAATTAAACTCAAGAGGTTCCTTTTGATTATCTTTCATCCAAATACATGTCCTTTTACCACGCACATTGGTAGTTTTACCTGCATAAGACACATTCACCATTCCATATATATACTATAAAAAATAATGTAAAACACAAAATTTAGTAACTATATTTTCACCAAAAACAAAATAAAGAATTAAAGATAACTATATAACTATTTAACAACATACCAGTGCCATTAGCAGAATCACTTAGTCCCTCTACGTTAACATCCAATGAACCATCTCCAGAACTCATCTACATATCATTAGTACCATGTAATGTACAATACTTAATGGAATGGGCAGAAAGTAATTAGAATTACAGCAAAAAAGAAAAGAAAAAAGAAACACACAAATTCCAACAACAAAAATGAAAAAGAAAAGGAAGGAACACAAAAACGTTTCTTCTTCTTTGCTCATGGTGAAATGGGCAAAAATTAATAAGAATAAACACAAAGAACAGCAAACAAAGAAAGAACTTAAAAAAAAAATACAACCTAGAAAGGACATTTAGTACTCTATGTCATCATAAAGCTCATCTTCATCCTCAGTATAAATATCATCTTCATCGATTTCAAGCTCCATCAGCTCACTAGAAATAGGTAAAACTTGGTTGACATGGATCCCATCAACATCGACTCGGGTTTCAAATTCCTCGTTATCCAATAGTTGATCATCAAGATTTGGTATTGCATAATGATCTGCTGCATTTAATGGATTTTCGAGATCTGGAGAGACATCATTTCCAGCAACTACATCATAAAAATCCCTTGGTTGTGTTGTAACTGCAACATGCCAATTTGGGTCTACTGGATCCTTAACATAAAAAACTTGTATAGCCGATGAGGCTAATAAAAATGTGTCTTCTGTGTGCAACACTTCATTGAAATTGACCAATGTGAAACCATACTGATCCATCTTTTTGCCTCGTGTACTAGTACTATCAACCCATTCACAATTAAATAGCACAACTTTACGACCCATATCATCATTTTCTGTAGGACCTCTATAATCAAGTTCATATATATCCTTGAGAACACCATAATAATCGACATCACCAACACATGGATTGCGATCTCTTGTACTAGAATAACAAGGAGTGGCAGCTGTGTAAAAGACACCACAATTTTGATTTTTCTTTGCATCATCAACATATTTTATTCTAAATCTGAACCCATTAACAACATGGTTGTTATATCTAGTGACAGTTTTACTTGGACCATTTGCTAACCAACGCAAATCTTCTGAAATTGAAGGATCATGAGCTTCATACAGATCATTTACCTAAAGGAAGCAAATAGAGATACTAATAATATTAACATGATGAAATAAAATGAAACAAATAAAAAACATCAAAGAAAAATCATGGGAGGCTTACATGTTGCTTGAACCAAGTTGGGAAACTCTTATTTCTTATATGCTCCAGCTCTCGAATTGGCCTACGTCGATGTTTTTGTTTTACTTCTTCAAGGCATTGTCTGTTAAAGTTCTCAAAATTACAACTAGGAATACAGTTTAATGAAGCTGTCAAAATTACAACTAAGAATACAGTTTAATGAAAAATAGGATAAGTGGAAGTGCAATTTAATATTAGAGAGAGATTTGTGAGTTAGCTCCATTGATCACGATCTAGTCAAATACAAGGATATTATCAAATAGGATAAGTGAAAGTTACTGGTAAAATCATGAATGAAAAGTTTTCACATTTATTTCACTTTGGACTAGGGATTCTTATGTACTGCAGGGTCTCACCGATTTGTGAAGACCTTAGACAATGACTAGGTGGCAATAAGCAGGCTCATAAGCAAAGGTTAGCCACCCAGGTACACAAGTTGTATACAGAAAACTATTAGGATAAATATAGAATATCAAAATAAAAGCATCTTACTGTATATATGGTTGGCATTCATTGCAATTGAACAAGATAGTCCTGCGACATTGTTCCCAAACTTGTTGATCCAGTTTAATTTGCTTCCCTTTACCCTTGGAATGACCCAATGATGCAAAAATACTCAAACCCCCATCTACACCACGACCATTAGAATCTGCATTCCGACCTCCTCGAGTGCATCGAGTCTCAACATCATCAAGGTACATTGAGCAAAATGACAAAGCCTCATCAACAATATATCCTTCTGCAATACTTTCTTCAGGATGACTTTTATTTCGTACATATTTTTTCAGCGTGCCCAGATACCTTGAAAGAAACATAGAAAAAGTTTTTAAACCTTTTAAGATGGATAATAATTGAAAAAACAAAACAAAACATAATATTTAAATTACCTTTCAATAGGATACATCCAGCGAAATTGAACCGGTCCTGCAATTGCAGCCTCTTCTGGTAGATGTACGAGCAAATGAACCATTATATCAAAAAAAGAAGGAGGGAATATCTTCTCCATTTGACATAAGACCAATGCAACCCTTTTTTTTAACAATTCCAGCAACACCGGTGATAACTTCTTACTACATAATTGTCTGAAAATTGCACTCACTTCAAGCAATACAATTTTGGTAGCCTTTGGTAAAATATGTCGTACTGCAATTGCAAGCAATTGTTGCATTATAACGTGATGATCATGGCTTTTCAACCCATGTAACTTCCTCTCATTCACATTCACACAATGAGACAAATTTGCTGAATACCCATCAGGTGCACGCACATCAGCAAACACTTCACACATTAAGGTTTTTTCTTCTTTGCTTGTGGTGAATAGCGTGGGAGGTAAGAATGTCCTACTTCCTTCTCTGCGAGGATGTTGGTTCTTTCTAATATTCATCAATTCAAGGTCTGCACGAGCATTGATTCCATCCTTTGTCTTGCCATTGATGGCCAATAACGTCCCCAAAATACTATCAGATATGTTCTTTTCTATGTGCATTACATCTAGGTTGTGTCGTATCAATAGATTTTTCCAATACGGTAACTGAAAAAAAAGTGCTCTTTTTCTTCCATTGTATAATGTCTCTGTCTGCCCCACTTGTAGTTCTTTTACTAACCGAAGTAGACGCCCTTTTTCTCTTTTGTCCAACACTAGACTTCAGAGGTTTCCCAAAAGTAAATGACAAATTAGATAATTCTGCCAAACATTGTAACCCAGTCAACTGTTTTGGTGCAGGACGATCCTCTCTGTGACCATTGAATGCTGCCTTTTGTCTTCGAAATCTGTGCTCAATGGGTAGAAACCTGCTATGACCCAAATAACAGATTTTATGACTCATTTTCAAGTGTTTTGAGTCTGTTTTGTTCATGCAGTGTGGACATGCCTTATACCCCTTTGTACTCCATCCAGAGAGATTCCCATACGCAGGAAAATCATTAATGGTCCATAACAATGCAGCCTTCATTGTAAATTTTTCATTACTAAACACATCATAAGTGGTAGTACCAACCTCCCACAACTCCTTCAACTCGTCAATTAAAGGTTCTAAATACACATCTATATCATTACCAGGCCCGCGAGGTCCTGGAATTAGCAATGATAAGAATAAATTTGACTGCTTCATACACATCCAAGGAGGAAGATTATAGACTGAAATTACAACTGGCCATGTGCTATGAGCACTACTCATATTACCAAATGGATTGAACCCATCGCTCGCGAGCCCTAATCGTACATTACGGATCTCTGACCCAAATTCAGGATATTTCGAATCTAAATGTTTCCATGCTAGTGAATCTGATGGGTGCCTCATAAGTCCATCCTTAGGACATTCTGTTGCATGCCATCTCATATGAACAGCAGCATGCTTTGACATATATAACCTTTGTAGTCTTGGTATTAGGGGAAAATAGCGAAGAACCTTTGCAGAGACTTGCTTACTAGAACTTCCACATTCTTTTTTAATATATCTCGAGGCACCACAATGTGAGCACACTGTCAAGTTCGATCTATCTTTCCAAAATAACATACAGTCACGGGGGCAAGCATCAATCTTCTCATATGTGAGGCCCAACTCACTAATGAGCTTTTTGGTTTGATAAAAGGAATCTGGAAAACACTCCCCTTCAGGCAATAATTCTTTAATATACTCCAATAACCATGAGAAACTATTATCACTCCAACCCCCTAAACACTTTATTTGGTACAATCTCACAACAGCATCCAACTTCTTAAACTTTTTACATCCTGGGTACACCTCTTTATTTGCATCTTCAAGTAACTTATAAAACCTTTCAGCCTCGGGTGTTGGTCCCTCAAAGATATGTGGTTGGCTTGATGACCCAACATTTTCTCCAATTGTTGGTTGCACAAATGCTTCATTAAGGAACTCTTGTATGCCATTTATCTCTGCTCCTTCATTGTTGTCTAATTCCATCTGACCCCTATAATCAGCATAGGACTCTCCATGGTACTTCCACCAAGAATTCATATAATAGGACCACATTCCTTTCACAACAAGATGCTGCT